>CBVK0105244501.1:0-17294 GCA_900067695.1 Picea abies | reverse complement strand
TATTTAAGGCTATCGAATCCTCCTACCATGTTATCATCGGTCTTCACTCCATTTGGAATTTTCAGCATCACTATACCTAGTTCTGCTCATGTGCGATGTACGCCCTGCGCACTACTTTTTTCTCTCACCTTCTTTTTCCCTTGTGGGGACGATACCCCACCCTCTGGTACAACCTCTTGCTCTGTTTCATGCTCTTATTCCGGCTCTAGGCCCTGTTGTGTGGAACCCATGGTTGGTTCTTCTTGTTGTGTCTCTGTTCCCCTGGACACGTCAGATTATGTCCGTTCAACGTCCTCTTCCGATTTCTCAGGCTCCTATGTGGGTTCCTTCTCCTCTTCCACATGCAATGTGGTTTGCTCGTACTTCAGTGTGTGGGACAACTTGTCCACTTCTCTCACCTTCGTTTTCCCTTGTGGGGACGATACCCCACCCTCTGGTACAACCTCTTGCTCTGTTTCATGCTCTTATTCTGACTCTAGGACCTGCTACATGGAACCCATGGTTGGTTCTTCGTGTTGTGGCCCTGTTCCCCTGGACACGTCAGATTATGTCTGTTCAACGTCCTCTTCCGGTTTCTCGGGCTCCTGTGTGGGTTCCTTCTCCTCTTCCACATGCAATGTGGTCTGCTCGTACTTCAGTGTGCGGGTTTCGTCCACATCCACCACTGTGGGCATCTCACTTTTTCCAGTTTGTGGCACCCGAGTGCTACTCCATGTGTTTCTTCTGGTTTTTCTCAGCGCTCCAACCCTCAATGGTGACATGGTGAGGAAATCTGAGCTACGGGCTTTCAAATTGATAGAGGCTAGCGCAAATTCGCACTCTATTGCTCGTCCACTCGGCTATGTGTTCTTATCCTTAACAAATAACATAATGGGTAGCTTCCCCCCCTTTTTCCGAATTTATAGCAGGATGGAGAAGTGACAGTTGTACTAGTCTAATAGTCGTCACTTTTTCACTTTTTACTATATTTCTTGTGTGTTGTACTTTTCTACCCTTTAACTGCTCTTCTGTGCGCAGTGTTTCCGAACCCTCATTTTCTTGCAGTGCATTGTTCTTCTCTACCATTTTTATTCTGTCAAGGCCCTCCATGTGCATTGATCTGTTTTTATTTGTATCCCCTTTTTACTTTTTATAGATTTTCTTCTTTTTCTTCTTTTTATTTTTTTTTCTCATTTTCTCTTCCTTACTTCTACTATAATACACTATATACATATCTTCTCACTACGTGGTAACTTTCTAAGTACTAGGAGGTCGACTATCTCTATACATTTTCAGTCAACTCCCATTGATCATTCCTCTGAGTTATGTACCTCTGAAATCTTTCAGTTGTACAACTCCCCCCTCTGTGACAATCTTCACTTCATATGGTCCCAACCAATGCATTTTAAATTTTCCTGGATGCTGAAGAAATTTACTTTCATTCACCAAGACTAGGTCTCCCTCCTTAAAAATATTCTTTTTAATATGTCTGTCATGCCAAGATTTGTCCCTTGCTTTCTGTACTTCTTGTTGAAATCCTTCTAGATTCTTATCTTCTTCCATCTCTGATCCAAAAATTATCTTTAAAGACTTGGTTAAGTTTTAAGAATGAGTTCAATTACAATTTAAGAATTAAGGAAAGAAGAACTTAATGAGATATTATAGCAGCCATCATAAGGAAATGCAAATCATAATATAAGCACAAAGAACAACAAAGCATAACAACAAAGTTGTTAATGGAGTTTGGCAAGATTGCCTACGTCTCCAGGCCTTTGCCTCGGTGGGTGAGGCTTTATTATTTCTCTTCAATGCTTCAAAAGTACATCAAAAAAGTTTCAAAAGGATTACAAACTGGTCTAGATGTGTTCTTCTCGACCTCAATAATCCAACACAACTGAAGGAACTGAAAAAGGTTGAGCATAGCTCCCGGAATTGGCCTGCAAAGTTCGCTTCCTTAATGGCTTCCCTGCATAAAAATGGCTTCAAGCTTCTTAAAATCATTATCATTTTGTCAATATAAACCTCCCTAATGTTTCTAAGAACCTATTTTTTATATATTTTTTGAGTTGGTATCCTCCTCCCAAGATCTGGCCTCAAAAAGGGCTCCAAATCCTCAATTTTGGGCAAAATCCACCAAAACTAGCATTAAAAATCAATAAAAATCTTTAATATATAGTTAAAAAACTACAAATAGGAAAAATGTTGGGTGCATCCCCCTTTCTTTGGTCTCTTGGTCATATTTAGGTTGCCATATGGCCAAGCGCTGGGCGCTGGCCCATAACCCTTCAGTCCAGCCCTGGTCTTCTTGTCACATGGTATCATATGTCCAAGCTCCTAGCCCTCGCTTGCTCCAAACAGTTGTGTTGACCCTTGGTCCTTGGCCCTCGGTCGTGTGGGGTGCCAAGTTGCCATGCACTGGCCCCCTCCGACCAAGGCTTAGGCCAAAAACTTGTGCCATAAACACTTCAAATTTATATTCGATCGATTGCTTCAACAAGCCACATAACAACCTGGGTGGCTAGCGCATTCGGTGTAGTTCGTTGCCCATCCTGGAGGTCGGGGGTTCAATCCCGACAGAGTCGCAACCAATTTTTTTCCTATCCAACATTGGAAAAATCCGGGGTGCCACGTGTCGCCCTATGATTCATCTGTACGGTACAGTCAACGCACAGTCATCTTCCACATCACCATCGTACAACCACGTGTCATGCCACATCAGTGTTTGTACTGCTAAGTCACCTACCCATTCAGCTGCCATGTCATCATCCATACTGCCCAGTCACACTACCACGTCAGCATCCGTACAACCCAGTCACCCTGCCACTTCAGCATCTGTACAACCACATGTTGTCTATATTGCCATGTGTCATCCTGTCATTGGACCACGTCATGTATGGACTGCCACGTGTCATCCGTACAATGCCATGTGTCAATTTCATATTGGTCCAACTCAGCCCAAAAATGTCAAAACTGAGTGACACGTGTCACCTCCTCATGCTACCACGTGTCCCTACTGATGTCATCATGACATCATGCTGACATCACATGTCGTACTGCTGACATCAGCAGTACGAACTTTTGACTTTGACCAGTTTGACTTTTTTCATGTTTGGGAAATCAATCATAACGCGACAACTTTCGCATACGATGTCCATTTGCGAAAAAAATTTGACGAGTAGGACACAATGGCACTAGTTTCAACGGATTCCGAGAACTTTGATTTTTAGGCCTTCCTGGATCCATTTTGGATCATGCCTCCCCACTTAGACCTTTTGGTCCTCCAAAAAGGTATTAACCAGTCATCAAGTGCGGGATAGGCCACCCCACTTGTCCTTTTTCTTTAAACTCTGTCATGTGCACCTGTATTATCATAATCAATTGCAAAACAACCATGACAATTGATAACATATTGCTAGCCACTTGTACCCTTTCACATTTTATAGAAGCCACTACCATCCATGTTGAAAACATTAGCAATGATAACATAAAAAATATGACTGCAAATGAGATAATATGTTTGATGTGCTTGCATGACATTAGCTTATCTTGAAGCAAAGTATGATTGAATTTCCATTCTACAACCATCTCATGTTCATGCTTAAGATCAATTGCTTTACTTGGCACAATTATAGGTGTGTTGATTGCATAAGTTGTCTTCCTTAATTGTTCCATTGTTTGAAGAGATTGATTTGCTTTTATGTGATGACCATGAACAACATATTCATTGCCTTCTTTAGTTAAGTGATATTGATTATGTTTCCTATAGAATATTGTTTTGCGATCATACAAATAAGGGTTGCCTAAGACCATTCTACATTCATTGAGTGGCACTACATCTCATGTTACCTCATCCACAAACTTTGATGAAATTGCAAACTTTAAAGTGCATTGCTTTGTTATGTGCAATTTATAATTGTTGCTTATCCATTTAAGTAAGGTTTATGATGTATCTTATTTGTCAATCCCAATTGTTTAACCACTTCCTCTGAAATCAAATTAGATTGAGATCCACCATCTATCAATGTATCGATCTTAGTATGTTTCATTATCACCCTTATGTGAAACAACTTACTTCTAGAATCATATCCATCACCAATTTTACTTGTCAAACCAACTGTTGCGATCTTAGTCTCATCACCTTAATCATATCCCAAGTATGTTGGTCATGTTGCTATTGCAACTGTTTGCCTCCCTTTCTTTTATTTGAACCATTTTGGTCTCTTCTCTGGATGCAATTGCCAACAATGATCATCACTGTGCCCTTATTTCTTGCAATGCTTGTAAGAGAGCTTCTCTTCCTTTCTTGTTGCTGAATTTTCTTTCTTTCCATTCCCCTTCCTTTTGTCCTCTTTCCTTGAAGACGATTCCCCTGATACACCAACTCTTGTTTTCCCTGCTTCAATGTATGTTTCTTGAACAGAAACATCATCAAGATTAGTAGGTCCAAACATAAATTTAGTGTTACGAATATGTGCAGGTAAATCTCCTATATACTTCAAAAGAATTTCTTGGGTATGTAATGGAATATTTAACATTAATGCCATCTTACGAAATTCCTCTGTGTATTCTTGCACCATTTGTCCTTTTCTTAGTTTAAGACTTTTCCATTCAATTAAAGCCTTTTCCTTATAACCCAAAGGATAAGATTGTTTTCCAAGTGCAAAAACAAAATCTTGCCATGATGGAAATACATTGCCAACTTGTTGCATACCATTTTGCAACTTACTTTGCCACCAGATGAGTGTTGTGCCTGCAAGATGAAGCAATGCCAACTGGATTTGAGTTGCCTCATCTTTTATTTGTTGCACACTACAATAAACTTCCATCTGTCTGACCCAGTTATCAAGCCTCTCAACATTGACTTCACCATCATACATGGGAAATTCAAATTCCATATCAAGCTTAAGTAAAGGTATATTATGTTTATGTTTATGGGAATGTTTTCTTGCAGTAGATTTTGAACTTGTAATTGAAGAAGAAGAAGATGATGGAGAAGAAGGAGATGAAGGAGGATTTTTAGGAGGATCATCTCCTTCTTCACTTTTGTCTTGTTTTGATGATACCCCTTGGAAAGGCCTCTTCCGTTCCAAGTAATCCTCATATAAGACCTTTACCATCTCAAACATGGCGAATAAAGTCTTTTGCAACTCTATCTCATTCTGAGACATGCCTTCTTCCGATGCCATCTCCTCACTTTGAGAATTCCTCTTTCTCAATCCAATCTCAGGATCCCCTTCTACAATCTCGCCTTCACCACGACTCAGTTTTTCCCTGGTAATCATGCAAACTCAAAAACCAACTATCAACCTTCTCTAATACCACTTGATCCGAAAATTATCTTTAAAGACGTGGTTAAGTTTTAAGCAAGAGTTCAATTACAATTTAAGAATTAAGGAAAGAAGAAGAACTTAATGAGAGATTATATCAGAGATAATAAGGAAATGCATATCAGGATATAAGCACAAAGAACAACAAACCATAACAACAAAGTTGTTAACAAAGTTCGACAAGATTGCCTACGTCTCTGGGCCTTTGTCTCAATGGGTGAGGATTTTTTATTTCTCTTCAATGCTTCAAAATTACATCAGAAAAGTGTCAAAATGATTAGAAACTATTATGTCTATGTTCATCTCAACCTCAAGAATCTAACACAACTGACAACACTGAAAAAGGTTGAGTGTATCTCCCAGAATTGGCCCGCAAAGTTCTCTTCCTCAATGGCTTCCCTACATAAAAATGGCTTCAAGATTCATAAACTCATCATCATTCTGTCAATATGAACCTCCATAATGCTGCTAAGGACCTTTGGTTTATATATATTTTGAGTTGGTATCCTCCTCCCAACTTCCTCCCAAGATCTGGCCTCAAAAAGGGCTCCAGATCCTCAATTTTGTGTAAAATCCACTAAAATCACAATTAAAAATCAATAAAAATCTTTAATATATAGTTAAAAAAAACACAAATAGGAAAAATGTTGGACACAACCCCCTTTCTCTGGGCTCCTGGTCATATGGAGACTGTCATATGGCCAAGCACTAGGCACTGGCCTATAACCCTCTAGTCCAGCCCTGGTCTTCTGGTTGCATGGTGCCATATGTCCAGGCTCCTAACCCTCGTGCTCCTAACCCTCGCGCACTCCAAACAATTGTGTTGACCCCTGGTCCTTAGCCCCCGGTCAGATGGGGTGTCAAGTGTCCCTGCGCTAGCCCCCTCCGACCGGGGCTTAACCCAAAAACCCGCGCCATAACCACTTCAAATGTATATTTAGTCAGTTGTTTCAATAAGCCACATAACAACCTAGGTGACTAGTGCATTCGGTGTAGTTCGTTGCCCATATCGAAGGTCAGGGGTTCGAGCCCGACGGAGTCGCAACCAATGTTTTTGCCTAGCCAACATTGGCAAAATCCAAAGTGCCACGTGGTGCCCTCTGATTAGGCCACGTGTTTCCCTGTGATTCGTCTGTACGGTACAGCCAGCACCCAGTCAGTGCACAATCAACATGCACAATCAACTGCCATGTCACCGTCATACAACCATGTGTCGTTCCACGTCAGTATCTATACTTCCAAGTCACCTGCCCAGTCAGTTGCCACGTCAACATCCGTACTTCCCTGTCACCCTACCACATCATCATCTGTACAACCTAATCACCCTGCCACATCAGCATTTGTACAACTACCTTTCGTTCGTATTGCCACATGTCATCCTGTCATTCGGCCACGTCACGTATGGACTTCCACATGTCATCTGTACAGTGCCACATGTCACCTCCTCATGCTGCCACGTGTCCCTGATGATGTCATCATGACTTCATGCTAACATCACATGTCGTACTGCTGACGTCAGCAATACAACATGTTGACTTTGACCAGTTTTATTTTTTGCCTAATTGGGAAATCGATCAGAACGCGATAACTTTCGCATACGGTGTCCATTTGCGAAAAAAAAAATATGGGCAGAATCAACACAACGAGATGGACGCAATGGAGTTAGTTTCGTGTGATTATGGGAACTTTGATTTTTAGGCCTTCCTGGATCCATTTTGGATCAATCTCCATCATCTGACTTAGCCTTTCTTGTACTGCACCTCGTTCTGTCATGTTTGTGATTGTTGCTACGCGTAGACTAGGTACCAAAAATTCTAATGGCACCACTGCTTCTTGTCAGTACACCAACCTGAATGGTGTTTGTCCTGTCAACTTTTTGCACGTAGTCCTGTATGCCCATAATACTGCTGGTATCCTCAAATCCCAATCATCCCTGTTGACATTGCATATCTTTGTCAAAGCATTCTCTAGGATCTTATTAAAGGCTTCCACTATTCCATTTTCTTGAGGGTGATATGGTGTACTCTTTTGATAATGGACTTCAAACTCCTCAGTCATAGCCTTGATAGTACTATTGATGAAGTGAGTGCCTTGGTCACTGATCAAAATCCTTGGGCATCCAAATCTAGTGATCACATGCTCAAACAGGAAGTGTGTTGTTGTCTCTACACTATAATATTTTACTGGTGTTGCTTCTACCCATCTTGTTAAGTACTATGTCGTAGTAATGATATACCTTGCTCCTGACCTCTTTGTTGGTGGGTTAATTGGTCCCGCAAAGTCTATTTCCCATTTGTCGAACACTTGCAAGGTTACTTATGGTCTTAGGGGAATCTCATCCCATCTATTAGGTTTACCAACCCTCTGACATACATCACATCTCTGACAATAGTCCTTTGCATATCTGTGAATGGTCAGCCACCATAGTCCTGCGCGCAATACTTTCTGCGCGGTATATTTTCCTGCATAATGTCCTCGGACTATTCCCTCATGATCCTTTGCTAAAATCCTAGGCCTCTCATCTTCTAGTACACATATTCTCAAGATGTTGTATGTTCCCATCTTGTATAAGTGTCCTACAATCAATTGATAGTCTGCAACTATGACTACCAGATTTTTCTTCAGCGCAGTGTTGAATTCTTGTGGCGCAGACCATGTACTCAAGTATTCAATGATGTCAGCAAAATATTCATCAGCTACTTGGATTGAAAATAATTGTGCATAAGGGAAGTTGTCCTCTAAATTTGTAGGTTCCTCTCCATTCGTGATCCTCGACAGGTGATCGGGTCCTGCATTCAACCTCCCTGGTTTGAGTATCACTTCAAAGTCAAACTCTTGAAACAACAATAACCATCTACAGATTCTCCCCCCCAACACTGGCTTATTGACTAGGTACTTGAGGGAAGAATGATATATGAAAAAATTAAAGTTCTTCCCAAGTAGGTAGTGTCTGAATTTTTGCAGTGCATATACCATTGTTAGGCCTTCTCTCTCTGTAGTATTGTAGTTTTTCTCTAACTCTAACAATTTTCTGCGTGAAAATGTTATGGGATGTTCTAACTCTCTCGCTCCTGGCTGTGCTAGAATAGCTCCAAGTGTTATGTCTAATGCATCTACATGCACATGAAATGTCTTTTCCTAGTCTAGGAATACTAGTATATGTGTTGTGACCATTTTTTCTTTTAAAGTGTCCAAACCTCGCTGACAGTCCTCATTCCACTAGAATTTACTATCTTTCTTCAACAGTTTCTCCATCAACGCGATGATCTATGCATACCCTTTTATGAATTTTCTATAGTAGCATGTGTGTCCCAATGTTTCTCTCAAATGACGTACTGATTTGGATGGTGGTAAGTTAACAATGACTGCAACCTTTGTAGGATCCACCAATAGCCCTTGTTTACAGACTATATGTCCCAATAGTATTCCAAAAGGTGTCACAAAGATGAAATTCTTGATATTTAAAGATATTTAACACTGCATGCATCTTTCCAACATCAGCCTTAACACCTCTACATGATCTTTCAACAGACTTTAGACTTTCCAATCATCCATATATACCTCTAAAAACTGATGGATGAATTCTTTGAAGGTAGCTATGACTACTCTTGAGAATATTGTTGGTGCATTCTTCATCCCAAAAGGCATGATTGTGTACTAGTAGGATCCCCATTCTATGGAAAAAGTGGTCTTGTACCTGTCTTCTAGAGTTATCTTGATCTGATGGTAGCCTGAGAATCCATATGTGAATGAGTATGCTTCCTAGCCTCCTACATTCTCTAATACCTCATCTGTGAAAGGGGTGGGAAAAGGGTCATGTAGGAAAGCATCATTCAACTTTCTCAGATCGACACATATCCTTATGCCTCCTTGCTTCTTCTCCTGGACTACCATAGGGCTTATCTATTTTGATTCTTCTATTGGTTCTATTATTCCAGCATCCAACATTATGTTAGTTTATGCTTTTACTTTATGCTTATATATTGGGTTCAGTCTATATGGTCATTGTCTGACTAATCTAGCCTTAGGTTTGAGAGGTATCTTCATCTTTCCTAGCTCTCATGCTATGCCTTTCATCTCTGTAAAGGTTGTTGGGAATAGGTCACTGTACTCATGCAACAATTCTGTTATTCTTTCTATTATTTTTTCATCCCAATAGTCTCCAATGCTGGCCATTTTGGGATTATCATTTGTCCCAATATTTACTTTCTTCACCTTGATTGGCGCAAAAAATGCTTTTGATGCCAGAGATGGACCTTCCACCTCTCTTTCTCCTTCAATTTCTGTAATTTGAATGTTACGTAGGTCATCTTCATCTGGTGCTTCTTCCTGGACATGATAGCATGACAGTAGTTATTTCACTATTTGTCTATTATGATGTTGATACTATGTTATAAGTTCAACATCTTGTTCCTTAATAAATATCACCCCTCTGATTTGTTTGAGTATTGAATCAATGTTGAGGTTCTCATGTTAAAATGATAAAGTGACTATAAAATTATGTTGTAATGTTGTCCATTCTGCAGTGCGTCTACGGAGTTCCTGGTCTACATACCATTTTGCTAGAATTCCTTCCAATATGTGAATAAAGTGATGAGGCCATTCTTTCGGTGGTGTCATTTTCCATAGTGTTTTGCACTTCTCCAAGTGTTTGGTTGGTGTCCCATGTCCATCATATCTCTGTAGTTCATTGCTTCCCTGTTCTGCGTCGAATCTAATGCGCAATAATTGTTTATATTTGCACCAATCCTTGACTGTCTCTTTGTGCGCACCCCACCATCTTGCAGGTGTTGCCTTGAGTGCTATGTCTAAATCTAAGAGCCTATGATTCTATAACACTTCATATTCGTATCTTGTTAATAACTCTTCCAAGTCATTCACCCCATGAAAACTGGGAGGTTCTCTTTTCTCTGTACCTACCCATCTTACTGTGTAGTCTATTCTTGCACACCTTCTTGTAGATACTTCATGTAATCTCTGCTGCCAATTCTCCAACCTTGTATCTGAGTCTGAAGCGCATGATGTGATGCTTCTCTAGCTGAGTACTCCATCTTCAGTTGGATTTACATAATCTTCATCTCGCGTGGTGGTTCTGTATAACTGGTTGATTTCCTCCATGTCTAATCAAGTGGGTTCTACAAACCTTTCTCCTTCTGATGGGTCTAGTGGCACAATGACTCTGTAGTCTCCTTACTCGAATGTCATCTTCCTTGTCTTCAAATTGATTATGGCCTGGTTTTCAAACACCCAATCCAAGCCAAGCAATGTTGGATACGGTGTTGTGCCATCCACTATTTCTATCACTTCAAAATCAGCTTTAGTGCGCACTCCATCCAGATCTACTATCACACCCTTTAGCCTTCCAATTGGCAAAAAACTGTGTTGATTTTCTAGTTTCAATTGAATATCCTAATCTGGGCTCTCTCATACATTTCCATGTCTTCTTGGGTAACACATTTACTTGGGATCCTAAATCCAGTATAATATCCCCCATGTTGAAATCTCCAATGTTGGCATCCGGTCTAAACTCTCTACTTGTCCTCCTCCTTGTATGCAAGTGATTAATTGATTTATGCTCTAGCTTTCCCTCTACGTTGTTGTTACATCTTTCTAACATATTTTGTAATACCTTATTAGATGATGGATCATTTAGTAGTTTAACACATGATTGCAGAAAGGCCTTTATGGTACTTACTTGTCCTAGGGGTTGTGCTTCATTGGTGTGATTCAGCGATGAAACCATCTCGTACGTTAGTACATCCTGAGTATGATGTGTAGTTGATGTAGATGCAATGTCTGGCTTCAAGAATTCTTGTGTGTCTTGCTTGAATAACTCATTTTCGTTCTACGCATCAAACTGTTTTTGTGGTTTGTTATTCTTATTCACCCATTGGTAATGTGTTGAATCTTGTCTTACTACGTCATCTCCTATTTTATCTCCTCTCTACGTAACTATGTTGATATTTCTTCCATCATCCCTTGCTTCAATAGAAATCCATTGGACATTCTCATTGTTTTGATTCCTCTTCTCCTAGATCTTCCCCAATAGTGTCGAACAGTCTTTTGTGTCATGATTTGATGCATGAAAATACATACATGTCACAGGTGGAAGTGGACATTCTCTTGCATAGTGTCATGTTTGTTGACATTTATGGCATACCACCGGTCCTCTACCTCTTCCAAAGCGTACTCTACCTCGTCCTCCACTTTTGTAGCCATCTCGATCTCCTCGCGGGGCATTGTACTGAGGCACCTGATTATACTGTGTGGTATTATATTGTGGTTGCGTGGTATTGTATTGTGGTTTCACAGTGTTATATTGGGTTGGTTCTTGGTTAAATTGTTGTACATATTTCCCTATCATCATTTATGCCTACACCCTATATGTGTATGTTGTTCTTTCCCTCATCAACTCCATTGTCCTGCAATCTTTGTCATTGTGGCCTACTGACTTGCAAAAGTTGCAATATGAACTCTTAGGCATTGTCTGGTATTTTTGCATCATTGGACAATGATATGGATCATGCCCCTGTGTCTTACAAATATCACACCATAGTCCTCCTATCGGCAAAGGGTTTGGCAATCATGTTGTCATGTTTTGCGCGAATGTTGGGCACTCATTCTTGTGATGTCCTTCTATCCTACATGTGGTAAACCAAACAACTTAGCTTTTTTCCTTACTCCTGTTCTAGTTTAGTTGAAATGTTAAATTCCTCAGATCCTCCTTCAGCTCCTCTATTGTTGGATATGCCTTCTTATATTGGTTCTCTTCTAGTTGTAAGGCTGCCCGCAGAGCCTCTGCATGAGTTTGAAACTTCTGATGTCTCAAAGGGTATTTCAGGTGTTGTAGTAGGGAATTCACAAATATATGTCTATGATACATATCCGTCATGACATAATTCAACTTTCCCTCCAATCGTTTGAAACTCTGGTCAATCTCCCAGACAGATTCCCCTGGTTTCTATTTGATCTCTATCATCTCAGTCATGTACTGATCCTCTGAGCTAGGCTTGTGGAATTCATTTATCAACGACTTCTTGATATCCAAAATGGTTCTGGCTGTTCATGGTGGACTGTTTGCAGCTAATCTCATGTACCAATCCAGTGTGTGGTCTCTTAGTGTGATAGCTAAGTGCACAAGTTTTCTATCCTCATCTGTGATCTTCTTTTCTTCCCAGATCTTTTCACAGATGAGCAAGTGCTTCTCGGGGTCCTCCGATGCCTCTCCCTTGAATTCTAGTAACCTGATGGTGGGATCATGTCCTGCCATCCTGAATGATGAACTACTAACTTCACGCGGTGTATATCCTTGACTAATGCTTCCTGAAATGGCTCCCCCAGTTGTTGCTCCCTGTGTAGATGTACTTCCTGTTGCATTTCTTCCAATGAAATTTGGTTGTCTAAATGATGGTGTTCTTTCTGGTGTATTGGTCACACATGGGTTTATGGGTTCCACACTGACACTGATATGGATAGGAGTTCTGCCTTCGGTTCCTGCCCTTGGACCTCTTGTCTTCCTTGAATATGTCACGCGTAGGATTTCCTCAATCTACTCCACAACCTGGAGATCCTCTACCTCTTCGTCATCACTTGTCAAGCCTTCCCTCGCAGCTATGGATCTCTTCTTATTGTTCATCTTGTATTGGTAGGGTGCTCCACTACGCATTCTTCCATATGTTTCTATGATCTGCTTGATCTAGTCTTCCTCCATCATGATTGGATCCAAGGCCTCCTCCTTCTTTCCTTTATCCATTTCTCCGTCTCTTGTCAATGCTTCCCCCCTTCCCCCATGCACGCAGGGAAGTTTAGTTGTCTAATGTCATTGGCATTACACCTTCGTTATACAGTAAAATCTTGATAGAAGTATACAACGATCTGATATACCTACCCCTAGGTCCCTTCAGGAACTCTTGCTCTGCTGCGCTGTAAGACTTCGCAGTATCTGCTGCAAATTCAAAGATAAATCCTGCAACAATGTTGTCTAACCATAACTCTACTGCGCGTGTAAATTTATTGTCAACTTGTTGTAATTGCACGATCTCCATAGAATTCCACTCCAGTTGTCTAATCTGATTTGCAGGGTGGTTGTCTTTCAACCTCAATATCCACTCTTGCAACACATGTGGAAAATCACAGAAAAATACTTCATGCAAGTCACTAAATACGTACTTGTCCAAATATTTGCGCGATGTTAACTTCGGGTGTTTGTTATCTCTCTGTGCAAATTCCAACTCCTTTGTTTTCAACCAATTCTCGATCTCTGCCTTCGTTGGGTTCCACGATCTAAACATCCCCTTTTATATTATCATTATTTTAGCGTTTCCTCACTAGCTCTGACATTCTTTTCACGATTCTTTAGCAGATCTCATTCACTCAATCCCATTTTGTTCCAACCGGCAACAGAACCATTTGTTGGTTTTTACTTCCCTCTTTCTACCTCTCTTGGGCTTATCGAGGTTCAGGTCTATCATGGTTTCCAACAAAACCCCTTTAAAACTATCAGCCCCTTTAGTGAACCAGAAGGCAACACACTACACAAAGTGCACTGCGCAGTCTCACCCGAGATAGTTCTATTGGTGGATGCAACACTCAATTGCTTGCAACCTGGGAATGAGTGGGGATTTGGGGTTCTCTGTGATCTTCATTTGTTACTTTAATATTCAACTTATATTGAATACTCTGTCATTCTTATTCATGCATGTAAAATAGCAGATCTAACTAGTCATTCACGCATTTTTCTAACATCTAATCATTGACAATAAAGGAAATACACAATATTCAATCACATAACACATGATCTATCGTGGTTCACCCCTCCCGGGCTACATCCACAAAGATTTGGTTGCTTTGCTCTTTTATTATGGTGTTTCCATAACTACAGTGCCGCGCGCATTCCAATTCTCCATCAAACAGGTCGAGATCTACAATGAGGCAAACTAGATCACACTAGGCTCCTCAGCCTATGATCTAACCCTCTAGATATACCTTATTCCCTCTCCTCAACTCAACAACTTACAAAACAGATCGGACTTACAATCATTCTGTCTTCGAACGACGTCGTAACAATGACCAATAAAAAAGGAACCATATTCCAACAACAACCCTGACCTAGACCTCCTAGGTACCTACTTATACATGTTTTTGGCTTACTATCCATTACATCCTCTTACCAAAACCCTAACCCTATCATGGCCAGGTCTTCTTGCATGCGCACCTCGCATACTTTCCTCTTCTGCATACACGTCTGTCTTATACGTGCTGCTTTTCCTACATGTGCATCTTCCTTACATGTGTTGCTTCTCTTGCTAGTTGTATTTCTCCCACGTCGTGCTTTTCTCCCAAAATTGGGTCTGTGCCCAACAATACCTCATCCATGCTTTCCCCAAAGTTTAATCATTATTTTAGTTAATGTTTTCACTCCAAGAATGGATTCATTGAACCTCGTAGGTACATGTTTCCTTGCATGTACCAAGCACACCCTTACCAACCCACCACTAACCCTGAAAGAATGTGCTTGTGTGCGATATTGTGATGCCTTTTTAAATAGTTGTATCTTCTCTTTATAATTACTTTAATTATTGAAATGATACCAATCCTTACTTAAATGAATTAGCATGTGAGACATGTAAGAGTAGTAGATTTGTCTACTTTACCTAAAAGTCCTTAAAAAAAAAAACGATATATCACTATAATTTAGTTTAGTGTCAAAAACAAAACAAAAAACAATTTTCAATTTTCAATTTCATTGGCAAAATATGTTACAGTCAACTTAAAAAAACAATATATCCTCATCAACTTGGCATTAATGAGGATATATCTGCAATAAAAAATAAATAAGCACTTGCACAGGAATAGGACACAATCTCATTGGCAAAGTTATTACATCCACGAACGAAAGGGACTTTGACATCGACGGAGAGAAAACAAAGATTCCAATAAAGACAAAACCATACATAATACATCGGTAAAATATGGCGAGCGATCAGTATAGGCGTCAGGTAGTAAATTCAAAGTAAATTATAATCAAAGTTCAAATATCTCATCTATGATGGAACCATAACAGATAATTAATATTGAATTTAAATAAATGTTATATTTCGTGTGAAGAAATCTGAGATCTTGAGCTCATCGATCCAAATAAATGAGTGCTATCGTTTTGTACATGGAGTTTTGCAGCTAACAAAGAAAAATCTCATTCTTTCAACAAGTTGTTCAGATATGTTTTTAGATTTGGTGGCATTTTATTTCAGGTTAAAACAACAAAAGGAAGTAAAGATAAAATAAATCATCTTACCCAAAACGCCTGAAATTAGTAACCAGTGATACAATGAATGGAGGAGAGGGAGGTCTGGCGAGATAGTAATATGCTATGATCAAATAAATATACAGGGTTCAAATCTGGCCACCAAAAAAGTAGGTCAATTATTCGTTTAGTGCATGGTGAATAATACTTCTCATTATTTAAAAAAAAATTAGATTCCTTGTAGAGGACACCCACCCCGACCCAGAGATCGGGACTTGTAAGAAACAGATAATACTTTTCGTTTTTTTGCCCATAAAATGTAGATTCCGAAGACACGCACCGACCAACTTGGTAAGAAACAGTGAGATTTTGAAACGCATGTAAAAAATATCCAGGCTTTGTCAGTGTGCTTTTTGTCATTCTCATTGTTTCTCAAAGTCTCAACATTTTTTAAGACAAGTGGTTTGATAAAAAAATATTCTCACTTTATACGTATAAGTACTAAATAAAACATAATTTTGTAGTTTCAACATTGTATTTTTGGCTTTTTTGGGGAGAATATTATTTGTTTAATTTTGTTTAAAATTAAGTGATAAATTGTTGGATCTACATATTTGAATGGTTAAGTATGAGAGTTTTTCAATACTCAAAATCCATATTCATAAATATAATTTAAACAACATAAAATTGTGATTTTACCTAAATTAATGTCCCCTAGATGAAAAATGCTAAAAAATGGTTTAGACAACACCAAAAACAAGATTTTTATCAAATTCTCAACAATTTATTTAATTTAATAAATCTAACTATTCAACAAAACAAAAAATAAAATTAACAACAAAATTGGTTATCCATTTCTTCTAAATATTTTAATTTAATAGTTAAAAAAAATATAAAATATTTAAACTTGTAATAATATATTATTTATACAAAACTTAAAATTAAAAAAAAAATAACAATAATTACTCTATATTTTTAAAAATTTAAATATTAAAAATTATTAAAATAATCATATTCTTTATTTTAAAACATTAAATAATCTATATTTTTATATTTTTAAAAATTAAAATTAAATTAAATAAATTTAACTATCAAAATAATCATAAACTTTATTTTTAAACATTGAACAATCAATATATTAAATAGAACATGAGCAAATATTCTACTTTGAACTTGGTACTATGGAGGAACCTTAAAAATGCCCATTCAAAATACTCCTCAATAGGTGCGAGATCGAAGGAAATCCGAATATTATATATGCTTATGTCGAAGGTCAATGAGTCTAGACCATGGTTATAAATGTCCACTCTCAAAAAATGTATATTTTAATATTAGGCCGCTATGGAAGGGTGAGATAAATATGTGTTACATTTGCCCTTTCATAATATTCATACACCAAACAGGTTTGGTAGAGAATGGTGAAGGAGTTCGATTTAATTCATATATTATTATTATGTATTATAGGTTTGGTAGAGAATGGTGGAGTTTGATTTACTTCATATATTATTATTATGTATTATAGGTTAAAATTGATTTATAAATGAGTATAATATAATAAATGATTTATAATTATTGTGATGATGATGATGATTAACGTCTACTAAGATTGAATTGGTTTATCGAACCTTAAAAAGGTAAATGATTACTTGACATTCTTTAGAATTTTGTTTCTGTGTTTCAAAAGCTTTAAGATCACCATACTTTTGTTGAGTTAAGAGGTTAGCAAGGTTGGTAGTGTGACAAAT
>CBVK0105244497.1:0-11948 GCA_900067695.1 Picea abies | reverse complement strand
TGCCTCGAGACTCTTCATCTTCTCTGGCAATCACCCTAAAGTCTCTTCAATTCCTTTGGCATAAACCATCAGTCATTTCTAGCAGTTACATTGTGAACCTCCAAGAAAAGGCATCAGCAACTGAATCACCAACCGTCCAAGAGTCATGATTCAGTTCTACTTGTATGGTTGTATACTTGTATTGGAGTCATGATTCAGTTCTGAATGGATTTCTAACCATTTTTGGGCATTAATATTTAAGGTTTTTCCTATTGTAAATCCTATAAAGAGGCATATTGTAAGGACGTTAAGGTTAATGCATAATATGAAAATATGTATGAATTGTAGGTTGTTGGTCATGTATATGTAAGCCAGATTGGATACAGGGTTGTTCTTGCACAAGAAAGAGGGTATGATGTTGATTGTGTATTAGGTGCGGACCAAGGTTAGACATATAACCTTTTATTCATATTGAATAAGACAACAAGAGAGAAAAACGTTCAAAGGAATGTTGGTTTTCCTGGTTTGGGTTTCCAGGGTAAAATCTCTATGTAATGTGTGATTGCTTTGTCATTTGCATTATTGATTAAATTATTCTTCTCTTCCGCTAGGATTAGTGTGGAAGTGTCTCTCATTTTTTGACAAAAACCGCCCTTGGAATGAAACTAGGGATTCATGGGTTTGGTGATGGGATTTGTGGGCTTGTGTTGGGGATTCACACCCACAAAGAGGATTAAATTATTCTAATTAAATGTTGATTTTGTAAAGGGGATTCTAACTCAACCACTGGACTTGTATAAAAGGAGATAAAGGTCACTATGACATTTCATAATTGTGTGGATGCTTGGTGATTTCAGTCCAACCAAATGGAGGAGAATAAAATGCCTCAAATATATTGTGTTTGAATGTGTTTAGGGTAGGTTAATGCAATAATACACTCGACCTACTGAAAGGAGGATGCCACAAGTTTTGCTGGGATGTTATAGCCTTGGAGAAGCCTAAAAACAATAGGGAGGAGGTTCGACCAACAAAGGAGAATAATGGTGGACTGTGGGAGGTATGATAAGGGTAGTTGCAGGTCTGTAAGTGGAATCTTTGGTAGCCTTAGGTCCTAGAGGGCTTCCACCATTGCTTATGTTGGATTATTGAGAGGGGGGTAAATCAATAATGAACAATTTATTACTTTTAACCACAATATATTCTTCAACAATATTCAGTAGTTTATCATTAGAATTCAATATGTCATCAATAGTATAATCATAAACAACATCACATCGCAATAGATACAAAGTACACCATAATTTACATGGAAACCCAAATGGGAGAAAACCAAAGAATGCTTTTCTTATATATCAAAAGAATACATTCATTAGAAGCACCAAATTCCCGATTCTCCAGCTACAACTGGAAGGAGGATCCAACTCCCTATTCTCAGGCTCTAACCTGAAGGAAGGTACAACTCCCTAAATTCTATGGCTCCAACTAGAAGGAGGTTACAATAACCTGAGTTCTACGGCTTCAACCAGAAGGTGGCTACAACCACCTATCCTTGCCCCATCTATCCATCCTAAAATATAAATGTAGACCAACTGTCGCTATCAAAAACTCTACCTTTGTCACTGCCACTGCCATTGTCTCTGTCATTGTCACTCTATCTCTGTCATTGTCACTCTGTCTCTGTCACTGTCACTATGTCTCTGTCACCATCACTGTCTCACCAACTTGTATCTGCTCATCAATCAACTAAAACCTGTACCATACCATGCATCAATTGTATACCAATAGGCATACTATCTCATGCATCAATCATACATCAATAAGGAATATTGAATCATGAAATATATCATCAACCATGTGTACCCTATACCATATACCATACTATCAACCATATGCAAATCTGTACCATATCATCAATGAAGCATCTCAAACAACCCATGCATGTCTCTCATGCATATACCACCATACAACATGAATATACCTCAACCATGTACAATCAACTCAAATATATGAACTATAAGAACCATGTCATATGATGAACCAGATATAAGAGTGATGCTTACTCAGCCATGCAACCAAGATATACCATATCCAAATACAAAACCAACCATACCAAGTATGCCTCAAGCATACACCATATCATGACAAGATGCCTCAAGCATACACCATATCATGACAAGAAGTAACCATCAAAACAAGTATACAACCATACCAATACCTATGTAGCTGACTTGAAACTCTGAGATGGTGACCTGTAGAATTCCTTCAGACTTTAGGGACCTGGTACCAACATCTACTCAATCATTCATCAACCTTTTTACAGATACACAACTTTCTCTTCTACTGCCCACACATATGCATGATTTTTTCCACTGTAGCCTGTGTAAATACACTCCCTTTCTGACCTGCAACCTATTTATACCTCGAAAACTAGGGTTTTCTTCAACTCCAAAACTTTCTCCTTCGACCTACCTTTTCTACCTCAGAAAATGATGCTACAACCTTAGCAAAAACATCACTAGATCACAAGAAAGATAAGAAATGAATAAGTGTATGTGTGTTCTTGTGAATGACTCCTTAAGGTATATTTATCCTAGTGCTAGGTAAATACTCTCCTTAATTTAGGGATTCTAGGGTTTTCTTGTTACAACAAATTTAAATTTTCATTAAATAATTGTAACCAACTAGAGGCTTCTTGACCACTTCTTTGGGGCTTACAACTTCACAAAATCATATCTCCCTAACCATGAGGAACTACGTGGCATTCCACATCACCAAAAAATACACGATGATTACTATCGATCTATGAGGGTCTTGTATGAATTTACTCTATTCGTCAGGTCCATATTCATCATGCAACTTTGGGTACCAAAGACACACCATTGAGGCTTCTTCAAGGGTTGACATCAATGAGAACCAAACTATCAACAATCTACCCCTTTGGCATTGATTACAATACTTAGGCATGGCAATACTTATGCCCAAGCTCCCCCTATGACCATCACTCCCCCTATCTGCATGCTTATCTCTCTCTGTCTCCATGCCTTTCTCTATCTCTCCCCCTTTGAAATCAATGGCAAAAGGTAATATTCCTCTTGGGGCTTCTTCCCCTATCTATAAGCCTCTACTGTCTCTATTTCCCTTTCTCTTCATGGTGCTTCCTCATGTAACTCTTTGATGTATATGAAAAACATTCAAAAGTTTCTTTACTTGAAAATTTTCAAGACTTCTGTTTCTCTCCCTCTGTCTTGTTAAGCTTGATGACATGTGAATCACTATGGGGAAGAAACTACTCCAAGATTCTTTCGTAGATACTCAAAAGTTTTCCTTGCAAGAAGTTTGGTGAAGATATCTGCAATCTTCTCTTTTCTCATGACATACTCTAGCTTGATGTTCTTCTCTGTATCATGTTCTTGCAGAAAGTGATACTTGATCAAAATGTGCTTCTTCTTAGAATGAATCACTAGGTTCTTGGATATATTGATGGCGTTGGTGTTGTCACATAGTATTGAAATGGGCTCATCACACTTTACTTGCATATCCTACAAGGTCTACTTCATCCAAAGAACCTGAGTACAACAAGTTGTTGCTACAATGTATTCTGTTTTTGTTGTAGACAAAGATATTGATGACTATTTCTTGCTTAACCATGATACTAGTCACTCACCCAAGTATAAAGTTTCTCCACTTATACTTCCTCTATCATCAATGCAACCTGCCCAATATTCTATGTAGGCAATAAGAGATAGATACTTCCCTTTTGGATACCATAATCCAAAATCTTATGTACCTTTGAGATATCCGAGTATCCTCTTTACTTCCATAACACATGATTCCTTTGGTGCTACTTGAAACCTTGAAACCTGTTCAACTATCTGCATCACATCCGGTCTAGAATATGTCACATAGATTAAACTGCCAATCATCAATCTGTATTGTCTCTGATATGTATCCTTAGAATCATAATCCTTACTTAACTTGCAACTGGTTTGCATAGGAGTACCGACTGGTTTGCAATATGTCATTCCAAACTTCTTCAACATTTCTTTGATATACTTGGTTCGTAAGATAAATATACCTTTGTTACTTGTACATATCTGGAAACCCAAAAAGAAATACAACTCTCGAAGTAAAGACATCTTGAATTCATTCTACATGTATTTGGAAAATTTCTGACTCATCCTGTCATCATCACCTTTGAAAATAATATCATAAACATAAACTTCAATTATCAGGATACTATCTTGATTTCCTTTTATGTAGAGATTGTTGTTTGCATTCCCTTTCTTGAACCCTTGTTGATGTATGTATCTGTCCAGTCTTGAATACCATTCTCTTGGGGCCTACTTGAGTCAATATAACACTTTATCTAACTTGCAAATGTAATATTCCTTTTCTGATAACATGAAACCTTCAAGTTGTTCGATGTATACTTCTTCTTCTAATTCTCCATTTAGAAAGGCTGACTTTACATCCATTTGATAGACCTTTATTTTCTTGGAACAAGCATAGGATAAGATCAATATGATTGCTTCCATCCTGGAAACTGGGGAAATCTTTTCTTCAAAGTCTATACCTTCAACTTGAGAGTACCCTTTGCATACAAATATTGCTTTGTTCCTGGTAACTTGTCCATCCTCGTTCAACTTGTTTACAAAGACCCACTTTGTACCAATGAAGTTCTTATTCTTCAGCCTTGGAATCAGTTCCCATGTGTCATTCTTCTCTATTTGATATAACTCTTCATCCATAGCTTTGATCCAATGTTCATCCTTTTTGTCTTCTTCAAAATTTCTCGGCTCAATAGTAGATAGTTGTGCTAGATGTTGTTGTTATGGTGAGCGGGTTCTTCTTCTGGTTTCAACTCCTGCATCTTTATTCCCAATAATTTATTCTGATGGATGATTTTTATGCACTCGTTTGTTGGGTGTCTTTGGAGGTACTTGAATATCCTGTTGTTCTTGTTATGCTTCTGGATTCTCTTCTTCTTCATCTAATTCTTCTTATTTCAAGTCTTCTTCTTGATCCCGTTCCACTAAATCTTTACTACTTTATTTGATCTTACATCCATTTGTCTCATCAATCATCACATTGATGCTTTATACTATTCTTTTGAGTCTTATATTGAAGCATTTGTATGCTTTCCTTTTTCTTGAGTACCCAACCAATATGCCTTTATCAACTCGAGAATAAAATTTTCCAATTCTTCCATCTTCTCTTTTGATGTAGCATTTGCTTCCGAATAGCCTAAAGTGATTCACATTTGTTAGTATTCCTTTCCATATATTGTATGGAGTATGATCACTTTTATTTTAGATCATCCCTCTATTCTGAATGTGAACTGTTGTATGCATTGCTTGTACCCAAAATATGTTTGTCATATTGGAATACATTAACATGGTTCTAGCCATTTCTTGTACTGTTTTGTTCTTCCATTTGAAAAATCTATTTTGCTGAGGTTTATTGGCTATTGAGAATTGCCTCTTTATCCCATGCTCACTGTATAATTCCATGAAGTTCTTTGATGTAAATTCTCCTCCATTTTTTGATATCAAGCACTTTATTTTCAACTCTATCTCAGTTTCAACCATCTCTTTATATGTCTTTAATTTTTCAAATTCCTATGAATTATTCTTGAGAAATAAAACTACAGTCATTCTTGTGTAGTCATCAACCAGTAGCATGAAGTAGTGTTCACCTTTCAATCCCTTCATTCTTATCATTCCAACCAAATAAGTATGTACAATCTCCAATGTTTTTTTTGTGGAATACTCCTTGGACTTGAACTTGGTATTGGTTTGTTTTCCCTATAGACAATGCTTGCATAGAATATTTGTTGGCTTTGATATCTCAAGCATTTCTCTTATTGCTTCTCTTTTGCTGAATTTGAAAATATTATAAAAAATTATGTGACCCATTATTCTATGCTAGAGTAAACTTTCATCTTCCTTTCCTAAGCAACATATTTCCTTTCTGAATTCATTTATAACATATATGTTGCTTGGAATTCTTACATCTGTAGCCACCAAGTTTATGGATTCTTATTTCCTTATCTTGCACTTATTTGATTCAAACACAAGTTTGTGTTCTTGATCACACATTTGACTTACACTTAACAAATTTTGTTTCATGTTTTCAACCAATAAAAAGTTTTCTACCGTGGCATCCTTACTTCTGAGTTTGACTGTGCCTCTTCCTATAATTATGGATGATTTGTCATTCCCAAATGTAATTGATCCATCTATTTCCTTATTCAATGTTAAAAACGCATCTTTATCACCTGTCACGTGCTTTAAGCATCCATTGTCAACATACCATCCACGTTTCTTGTGTTGAGCTTTTAGAGCAAGGTTGCATTATTCGGTGTTGAATTGATCATGCTTTCTTATCCATATCCTTTGTGGTTCTTGCTTAGGACTGATGATATTCTTCTTTGGTTCCCTTGGAGGAATGGCGAGTCTATAGTTTTTAGACATATTTCAAAAGTTGTTGCATTTGTATCATTCTACCTCATCACTCAATGATCCAAATCTATTGTAGCTTCTATCCTGTGCTTCATGAGATCTTCTAGGATAACTATTTTTTATATAACATTCATCGTTTCTTTTGTTCT
The DNA here is from genome assembly GCA_900067695.1 of Picea abies. NCBI lineage: Eukaryota > Viridiplantae > Streptophyta > Pinopsida > Pinales > Pinaceae > Picea > Picea abies. The sequence continues at coordinate 5,359 of CBVK0105244497.1, read as the reverse complement.
TGGTATTGGCTCTAAAATTTACAACTTTGTGCCCAAAATTATTATATGAATAACATGAACCAAGAAAAATAGTTTGATACCTGAGAGTGGAATATCTTCTGAATGGTGTTTCTCTTCTGAATCCTTCTTCTTCTTGAGGTATTTCTATAGCTAGATGCTACTTATACTGACTTATGAATATTCTAGGTGGTGTAGTGTCTATGTAATCTTCTTCTCAAGTCTTAGTGTCTTGTTCTTTCTTAGAGGGAACTCTAACGACTTCTACATAACTTTTTAGTTATGCTTCTAGCTCTATTTTTTTGGTGCTTGAACAGTTCTATGTCCGCGTCTGGTTGTATCGTAATCCATATCTGTCATAGTAAGGTATTTGAATATTAATGATATTATCCAATATCCTGGTGCTATTTTGCTTCATGTACTTCTTCTGAAGATATTTTCTTAGAGTGACCATCTCTGCCTCTAATCCTTCAATGACCTTGTCCTTTTCATCTATCTATCCTCTGAGTGCTTCTTCAATTTTGTTGTTTTCTTCTACCTGGATTTTTAGCTTCATGATAGTCTGCTCGACTTCTTTGGAGTTGGAATTATGATATTCTTCTTTCTTCTTTAGTTCTTCCTAGAGTGACTTGTTTTTCTTCTTTTCCCTCTTTAGAGATTCTATGGAACACATAAATTCTTCTATGTAATCGACTTCTTCCTCTTCACATTCTTCTTTGGATATTTCTCTATCGGAGTCTTATACTGCCATAAAAATTACTCTCTTTCTATCATTATTGCTATCTTTGTCTTCGTTTGATGAGTTGTCTTCCTTGGTGCAGAGAATTTTCTTGAAATTTTTCTTTTTGTTTCTTCTACCCTTTTGGATCTTATTTTTATTTTTAGAGTCATCTTCTTCATTACTTTCCTTATTATTATAGGGAAATTTATTAGAAAAATGACCAATACTATCACAATTAAAGCATTTCAATGGAAGAATATCTTTGTATTTTTTGGTTCCTCTTTTCATCTTTCTTACTAAGTTTTCCACCTCTTCATATTCCTATGAATCATCGCTACAGCTACAATGTGACTTTGGTTTTTGTTTATATTTCTTCTTTTTCTTCTTGGATGCATTGAATGTTGCTTCCTTTGTCACTAGATTGTCTTTCTCTTTCCTCATCTCATAAGTTGTGATTATCCCATGTAACTCATTCATGGTCATTATAGCTAGGTCCGCTATTTCTTATAGAGATGAAAATTTTGAATCGAATCTCATTGGTAGAGATCTTAATGATTTTTTAGCAATGACTTGTTCCGTTATCTTGTCTCCAAAACCTTTAATAGTTTTTACTATTTCATCGACTCATAGAAATTAAGCTGCTATGTTTTCATCTTCATTTGTCTTCAATTGTTCGAACTTGGCTCTAAAAATATGAAGTTTATCTTCCTTAACTTTCTCATCTCCTTCGTAGATAGTCTTTAGTTTGTCCCACATTTATTTTTTGGATTCACAATGTATAATCTTAGTATGTATTGATTGAGTCACACCATTATCGATAGCGTTTTTAGCCTTTGAATCATTTTATTCAAGTCTTTTTCCATCTCTATTCATTGGGGGAGTGGCTGGTTCTTTGTATCCATCTACTACTGATCGCCAAACATCGAATCCTTGTTCTTGTATATACGTCTTCATTATTTTCCCCAGAAGGCATAGTTATCTCCATCAAACTAGGATACCCCAATATTAGCGTAATCCATGATCTCCTTCTAGTGGTTATACTACTTCTTGAATGACCTAATATGATTCCAATTGTTGGATTATTGAGAGGGGGGCGTGAATCAGTAATGAACAATTTTATTACTTTTAACCACAGTATATTCTTCAACAATATTCAACAGTTTATCATTTGCATTCAATATATCATCAACAATATAATCATAAACAACATCACATCACAATAGATACACAGTACATCATAATTTATGTGGAAACCAAAATGGGAGAAAACCATGAAATGATTTTCTTATATATCAAAATAATACATTCATTGGAAGCACTAGCTTCTTGACTCTCTAGCTACAACTAGAAGGAGGCTCCAACCCCCTATTCTCAGGCTCCAACCTGAAGGAAGCTATGAATCCCTGAATTCTCTAGCTCCAACTAGAAGGAGGATACAACCCCCTGAGTTCTATGGATCCAACTGGAAGGTGGCTACAACCACCTATAATTTCTATGTACTTCCACCTTGAAATATAAGTCTAGATCCATTGTCACTACCACAATCAATGCCACTGTCACTTCCACTGCACTGTCACTATCATTGTCACTATCACTGTCACTATCATTGCCACTGTCACACCAACCTGTAACATGTCACTGTATCCAACCTATATGCATGTACCATACCATGCATCAACTGTGTACCAACATGTGAAATATAACATGCATCAATCATAAACCGTAACATCAACCATGAATACAACTTGTACCATATACCATAGCATCAATCATGTATATACCTGTACCATATCATCAATGAAGTATCTCAAAGAACCAATGCATGTCCTTCATGCATATTCCACCATACAATCATGAACTCAAGGATATGAACTATAACAACCATGTCATATACTGAAACATATATAATAGTGCTCCTCACTCAGCCATGCAACCAAAATATACCATATTCAAATATCAAACCAACCATACCAAGTATGCCTCAAGCATACACCATATCATCACAAAAGGTAACCATCAAAAAAAGTATACAACCATATCAATACCTCTATAGATGACTTAAAACTCTGATATGCTAACCTATAGACTTCCTTTAGACTTCAAGGACCTGGTACCAACATTTACTCAATCTTTCATGAGATTTTCACAGATCCATGAATTTCTTCTCTACTACCCATGGATATTTGTTCTTTTATCCACTGTAGCATGCGTGCATCCATGCCCTTTTGACCTGTAACTTGAAAATAACTCAAAAAATAGGGTTACTCATGTTTTTTTCAACTCCAAGACTTTCACCCTTGACCTTCCTTAGAAAAATGCCATCACTACCTTAGCAAAAATATCACTAGTTCACAAGATAGATAATCAATGAATCAATTGTGAGTTTCCTTGTGAAAGAATCCTTGAGGTATATTTATACTTGTGCTAGGTAACTCCTCTCCTTAATTTAGGGCTTCTAGGGTTTTCTTGTTACAACAAATTTACCCTTTCATTAAATACTTGTAACCAACTAGGGGCTTCTTGAACACTTATTTGGGGCTTACAAATTCACAAAGTCGTATCTCTCTAACTATGAGGAACTACATGGCATTCCAAATATCATTGGAAATGAAACAATGAGTAGTATCCATCTATGAGGGTCTTTCCTACAGTTACTTTGTCCTTCATGTCCATTTTCCTCATTCAACTTCGGGTACTGAATCCACACCTTCGGGGCTTGTTCAAGGGTTGACATCAATGGAAACCAAATTATCAAAAAATTTCCACCACAAAAATAAATAAGAATGGTTGTCCAAAAATGAAGATAATAGTACCATGTTGTTTGAAAGTAACCCAAACATAAAAATTGTTCAATAATAATCAAAAGCCATATTTACTATGAGAAGCAGTCTTTTTTTTTCCCATTGTTTGTTGTCTTTCCTCCTCTGTTTGTAGATATTATCTTCTCATTGCTTGGATGATTGGAAATATAAATCTTACCTTCACTGAGAGATGTATAATTTTCATTATTCTTCTCAACATGAGAGGTAACTGACTGGAAGGAGTCACTAGAGGACTTGGCATTAATGAACACTCTTTTACCTTTTCCTGACAAAGGTTCATGGATGGTTGTGTTCAGTTTTTTAATAGCATGTGAGGACTAGGAAGGAGATGCAATATGATCAAATTGTTAGGCATGTTGGTTATGTGGAGGTGGAGGAGGAAATGGTAATGAAAATATAGGAAAAACATGATGATGGAATGCAGGTTGGTTAGAAATGTCTTTCCAACCATCATTAACAGGGACTTCTGGTTGGAGTGAGACATGAGGTGGAACATTGTTATGAGGAAAATATCTCTATGGATAGGGGTACACTACAACATAAGGAAATGACTGCAGAAATCAACTCTACTCTCAAGTATGCTATATAAACAAATATGCTAGCAAGATAATATAAAAGGCCTACCTTGTCCAGATTTTCGATGAAGTCCACCATTGAGCACTTGACCCAAAGAAATATACCTGCAACTAGTCCTCAACAACCAATCAACGCAAATAAATGGTGATAATATATGATGTTAGTACATTCAATAGCATAATCCATCAGCATTCATAACAAATAATCCCATGGAATAACAATTCAAATATTTGCAAGATGTTAATTGGAAGAGAAAATAGTATTTCTATTAAGCTATAATGAATGAGTTACAAACTTCCATGTCGGCACGGTTCAGAATGGAGAAACTAAGTTTCTTCTAGTTGGGCCTCCACCACTTCAATCCACCACAAAAGGCAAGATCATGTAAGAGAGACAATGAAGTTCTCAATCAGTAAGGGAAGAGTTTGGGGGTTGAACAATTTGTTTAGACTTAAAGGATAAAGGGATGAAAACTCAATGTGAAGTGAATAATTCCTCAAGAGTAAATTTTCTCTCAAAGTTGAATTCTTTCTTCTCTTTTCCATAGCTCAGATTTGGACCATTTATAGCCTTCAAGTGGAATTGAAGGGCTGAGTCAGAACGTTTCCAGTATATGGAAGGCCAATGATCATTGATCTCATGATGTGACATGGAAACTCGACAATGTTTTTCAATTTTGGGCACATTTCCTGATGTACGCAGGTTGTAGTGGTGCAACCTGCATATACTCATGTTGTATAGTAGGCAAGGTGTGTATATGTCGAAAAAGTGTATTTTTAGCTCTTGGATTTGCAAAAGGGGACTTCAAGTCTACATAGGGAAATGGAAAAAAGGCCTTATGTGCAAGATTGCATGGGGTGAGGTAAATCTTTCTATAATAGATTGCCCCTAATGTGTGAGGTCAGAGGACTATCTGCAATGGTAGAAATAGATTATAAAAAACACAGAAGTGGAGTAATGGGGACCCAGATATAAGAAATTGTTTATCATTACAATCTATACTGACTTTTCATACATGTATTCCAATTTGAATTACGCTTCAGATCCATGTGAAAATATACCAAACAACTTTCCATGGCCATCAATAGGAAAATACAAATGCGGTTACATGTGATCTGGATTATTTTTGGCACGAAATGAGAGAGGAGATATAATAAATAAATGTACAGAGATATCTTAGATATCCTATATTATAACAAAAATGTATCAGAGATGCAACCATAAACACAGATATACATTAATA
>CBVK0105244494.1:0-15195 GCA_900067695.1 Picea abies | reverse complement strand
AACTATATATATATATATATATATTTGGAGAATTCTACATAATTAGTTGGTTTAGCATGCATGAATTATATGGAATTCTCCAACTATGCATGAAGGATATATATATATATATATATATATTCTCGATGAGTGATGACTATATAGCATGTATTTAATTTAATTTATTTTTTATTATATTTAGTTACTATTTTTGTTTTTGTTCAACATCTTCTTATTTCAATTATTAATGAAAAGTAATTTATGTTTTTTTTTTTCAATTATATGTTTAATTTTATATTCCTTTTCATTGTAGAAGTTTAAGCTATATCTAATTATGTAGATTTTGTTTTCAACATATCTTTTGTTTTTTCTTTGAAGGATCCATTTACCACAACAAATGCAATTTGACATTGTTTTCATAACATATTCATCCAGCCTATGAAGGTAGCCAAAATGATAGCCTTGTTCATATTCAATAAATCTACGAACTCTGCATCGTTTTCATTACACATTCTTTCAGCCTATGAAAATAGTTAAACTATTGGCCATGTTCATCTTCAAGGTAACACGAAATGCTAACCTTTTCATTTTCAATAGAGCTATAAACTTCATGAACTTTTTTCTTAGGTACACCATTGACAAACTCTTATTTTTTAATTAAGGTAGGTATGCTGATTGCAAATCTTGTTTAATTAAAGAAGATTAACAAGTAATGTAATACTCATATAATTGTGTCAATTAGTTTTAACTTATCATAATTAAAAATTAAAGAATATTTTATAATTGTGAAACTCAAAATGCTTATTAAGGAGACTTAATTTTTAAATATGGGGGAACTTTGTTCCTTCATAAAAACCCAAAGTGATTCTAAAAATTTATCATAATGTTGAAAAATTCCAATGACACGTCATGGACAAGGTTCATGAATTCACACCAAATGTTTATTTGATATATTGCAAAGTGGCTAACTCAGTTTACCAAATGTGTATACTCGGTTTACCAAATGTGTATTTGATATAGTGTGAAGTGGCTAATGACGTCTTGAATCTAAACATGTGAGTAATGCCTAGCATTCCACGTGGAATTTCAAATTTCAAATCAAAATAAGTAATATTATGATCTCACAAATATTACGATCTCTATTCCACATGGTATTTGTATTTTTAATCAAAGACAAATATTACGATCTCTAGACAAATATTCCCACTTTTGCTTAGCATTCTACATGGCATTTTAGGATTATCTTTGAGTTTGTACCAATGGTTCCATTATTTTATGACGGGTTTGTTTCTTTATAACTTGAATTCTCCTGCAAAATTTGTAGGTTATAGAGTTTTATTTTACATTTTTTTTAGATAAAATTATCATTGTTATCGTTAGTTTCTTGTTTTGAAAAATCTGTAGGTTATAGAGTTTTATTTTACATTTTTTCCAGTTAAAATTAGCTTATTTTCGAATTCGAAACAAGGATAGTTATAGGATTTAAACTTAAATGTTAGTAATTTAAGATGTAGCAAAATATTTGAAGAACAAAGTTCAAAGACAACGGCTTCCTATGATTTTTAAGAATAACTTTCAAACAATGTTCTTTCGATTCTAATGAATTTAAATTATTATTTTTCTTGGAGAAATAGAAACGTAAATATCTTACTCTAACTAACCATTATTATTGATATATTTTTCCTTGATATATCTGCATTAAGCCTCTTTGAATAAGGACGAAATAATTTTGAGGAAATGCCTAAATGCTTCATTTTATAGAAATTTGTGCGTGGAGATAACTCCACGGTTGTCTATGTTTATAGAAATATGTGGAACGGAACCATTCAACAACCATTCAATTGTTGCCTGTTATGTAAGAAGTTATGACCCGTATTTGGCTGGGTTGAAGGATTCTAGAGTTCGAAACCAACGCATTCATTAATTGCTGACCTGCTAAGTGGAATAAGAACACTTCTACTTTTTGATATAAGTGTTTATTATTAGTCTATGTGTGAAGTGCAATGGACTTAATGCACTTACGTGTTTGCCTCGATGGATTGATCCCTATACAGAGGGCATGAAATGATATTTTATGATAGGTGCCAATAATCCAGACGTAGATAGAACATTTTCATGGCGTGGCAATGGGATTATTTAGGTTCTCTGGGTGGTAGATAGAGGTGATGAAGAAAATTGGAGAAAATAATGGAAAATGTAGAGACCACTGCGTCTTCTTGGACTGAATGTTGTTTATTGCTAAAGTACTATCATGGTTGTTGTTCATAGATGGTTGCCTAAGAGGAATGAGGTTGAAGTCCATTTGGATTCAGTTTCTTTGAATAAAAAGTATGGCGGTTTAGGACTGTGAGATTAATTGGAAGTCAACATTTGAACACAAATTTTGACCCAATGCCCACCATTTTTCCATTTGGAAGCCATTTTCTGTGTGGCTATTTCTTTGACATTCCTTTCAAATTTTACCAGGCGAAGAGACTTCAGGTCACGCGTGTGTTTAAAGGAGCAGGTGCACAAAGAGAAGCTAGGTGAACGCATTAAGGCGCTGCAACAACTTGTCTCACCATTTAGAATGATAAAATATGCCTAAGCATAGCTATGAGTCCATTCATCTTCAAAAGGTTATATTTCATGGCCTTAATCTTGATTTTGTAGACCTGTACTGCATCTGTTCTTCTTGAAGCCATGTGATACATTAAATTTTTACAAGATCATATTCATGTACAAAATCTTTATATTGTATCTGTTCTACACGATTCTTATTTAAAATTTAATTTCTATAAGAATTGCACAAGTTATGGTTCCAATCCACTGAAGTACTCCAAAATACACTAAATATTTTTCAGTTTCAATATGAGAGAAACTTCATAATCATGAAAGAAATAATTTGTGATAAAGGTTATGCTGGCAATTTTTGTGAATAAACTTATTTTCTCTATTACAAGCTTTTGGGAAAAGGACAAAAAAATGCAATTTTACACAGTGATCAGAGTATAGTTCCAATAAAATCATGATAAAACTTCTATAAAGAAGTACAAATTGCAAAATGTATAAAGATTACATTACATTATGAGATAAAGAATGAAGGGTAGGAGTCCACAGAAAGCTTTGGTGGGTGCACTGATAAAGACCCAGTAAAGGACCCACGAACCTAAACAGAGCCCAAACCCCAATCAAAATAAATATGGAAACATACAAAAACTTATTGAGCTAAAACAAAATACCTTTCTCCCCCATGTAAATCTCCATCGCCTTCTCCTGAAGCGTTATGGATTCCCAATCCTTCTTCTTAGGCACAAAAACTTGGTTAGGGTCCGATACTCGGTCTCTCTTTCTTCGAGCTCATCTTCCTAATCTTGCCCTTACAGGAGTTCCAACCGTAATGAAGATGGACCCTCGGGGGGCGTTTGTTGTTGTTGTTGTTCATCGTTTAGAGGCCTCGTGTAGTGAAAATGATGGTGGAATCCGTTGCTTTTAGATGGTTAATCTGTAGAGATCTGAAATTAAAATTTTATATATTAATATATCTTAAACCAAAACCTTATCAGTGTGATAAGATAATGTATTTAGCTTAAACCAAAACTTTATATATTAATATATCTTAAACCAAAACCTTATGTAGTAATATTTGTACAATAAGACGAGGCACCAAAACTGAGGTTCTTAAGAAAGGAAAAAGTCCCAGAGGCTGTGAGGAATTGGCCCTCTGTAATTAGAGTACACAGCCACCAATTTTATCTATATCAGGATTAGGATCTGTCGATTGTGGAAGACGCAACAGAAGATCGTGTGAGAGGGATTCAAGTTGTCGCTTGCTTTTAGAAGAACCGTGCGGAGAGAGTCGTTGTTTCACAAGTGAAGGCTCGAGTCTCTCTCTGTGTAACGGAGCCGCCAAAGAAGACGAGTCGTTGTCTTGCACAACAGAGAGGTCGAGCTGCCTTTTGGAATTAAGCCGCCACTGGAGAGAGGGTCGCGTGCGGCGTATAGGAAGGAGTTGTCATTTCTATGTGTTGAAGCTGTCATGGCCTAGAGTGAGCTGCCACGAAAGAAATGAAGTCTCAGGATGGTTGTTGATTTAATGGGGATTCGCCCAGCAAGAACAAAAGTCTGGATTATGTTATCATGGACTTGTGAGCATGGACTACAATGGAGGAAAAAAACGAACGGAACTTTCGGAGTGTCTCACGTAGCATGCAGTAAGTGAGTAAATGGTCATGGTGTGCCGCTGTTACCGTATATAGCTGCACACGGTGGAAGACATTCGTTGTTTGAACTTTGATGTTTGTTCTTTATGGCGGTTTTTTAAAAGCTAATATAAAGTAGTTGCGCATGAAGGAGCCTCTGTAGGAGCCCGGTGAAGAATTTATCGAGATACCCACAGCTTGTAGAGTAGACCAACGAAGAGGTCGGTCTGTCGTGGTAACAGATTGGCCATCGCATTTTTCATGATCCTGACAGAAATTATGAAATCATCAGCAAGACCAAAGTTGTTATTTGCATGGCTGGGTGGCAACAGTAAAGAGAGCATTTTCCATGAGGAAGGACCAGTAGACCCCTTGGTCTACTTCCCATTTGAGGTCTGCCAAATTGAGATGAGTGGACTTGAGTCTGGACCCCATTTAAAAAATAAACAAAAAATGATAGGTGCAAAGAAAGCCACGCGTGATGACATTGCAAGTTTGAAGAGAATGAGATCAATATGTTGCTTAGAATTGGATCTGCGAGTGAGATGACGGATGATGAAATGAGAGTTGCAATTCAAAATAACGGCCTGTGAGTGGAAGATGTGAGAATTCTCATGTATTACTGAGTTCTGAAAAACAAAGTTTATGGTTTCCGAAAACCTATGCTCAGTTGACAACTGGAATGATAAGGACATAAAATTGGCATTCATAGTTGAAAACACGTCCTGACACACTTCATTTCTTCTACATTCATATACAGCTCATAGTTGATATCTCAAACAACCTGGGTAAAGAAGTCAATAAGAAAGATTATGTGGCAAGAGGTTATATGTCCAAAATTGGAAGGGGGTTTTCAATAAGAAAGACTATGTGGCAAGAGGTTATATGTTCAAAATTGGAAGGAGGTTTTCAATGATGGCATGGGTGGACAGTGATGGTGGTTTCTCAAAGCCTATCCCTAAAATATGCCTTCCACGTAAATATAATTTGAAAATTTACATGTTACACCTTTTTACAACAAAATGTTCACACATGTCTAAAACAAAATTTGACACACGTCTAAAATAAAATTTGACTTTTTAGTAATCTTGTATACCCATTCAAATCAAATGATGTTCTACTTAGTTTGAATGGACGTCATAAGTATTATATTAATTTAATAAATTTCATGTTTATTTTACAAATAAAATATAGTTCTAAAATATAATTCGTTCAAATTTTTTTTATAAATATAAGTCTCTTATCATCTATTCATAATTTTTTTATAAATCAAAAAATAATTTTATATTTTTATTTATTTTTTTCTTAAAACTAAAATAATTTTATTTCTTATTCATAACTAAGAATCTTATAATAAATAGTATTTCTAGATAATATAATATAATAATAATAACTTTATTATAAATAAAAATATTTAAGGTGCAATAATTTTAAATTCATTATTTTTCTTATCTATTAATTTGTATAATTTATTTTAAATTATCTTTTAATCTTTTATTAAGATCGATTAAATTAAAGTTGATTTCCATAAAGATTAATAATCAAAATTAATTATTTTTATTATCTATTAATTTTTATTATCTTAAAATAAATTATCTTTTAATCTTTTATTAAGATCGATTAAATTAAAGTTGATTTCCATAAAGATTAATAATCATCATCTTTCAAATTTTGATAGAGCTATCGGTTTTGAGGGGCCTTGTTCTGCATGGTGACCCAGGTTCCAAACCCGACACTATTGGGAGGAGACACCTGAAAAGCCAGTCATGATAAGGATTGGTGTCATCATTTAATTTTCTTTCCATAAGAAAAAAAACTTATGTATTCATAGGAGAATATACATGTTTCATTATTTCATGTCAAGCCTATGTAGTACAGCGTATACATCTATCTACTTCAAAACATGCCTTTAAAGGTTGTTTTCAAAAACTTCTACATATTGTTCAAATTGTCTAGAAACATATATAGCCATACAAATCAAAAAAGAAAAACTTCTTCAGAGACAAAATTCCATTGCTTCGGTTTTTGTTCCTTCAAAGAACTCATAAAAATCGAAGGCTCCTTTCTGCATCTGCAGTGCTTCTTTTGAGAGTTCATCTACCTTTGAATTAAGTTCCCTCAGAATGCGCTGGAAGGATATCCATTCAAAGTCTCTAAAAGTAAGCTTGATATCTCTTAGCAAAGAGGCCAACCTGGGGTTTTGAATATTATTGATACCCCTTTCCCAATCGATCACCAACTTGGAGTCACCGAAAACTTGTAGCTTTGACAAGTTTTTTTCCTTTGCAGTTTCCAGAAGGTTCCATAGTGTTATAAGTTCTACTTAGTTATTTGTTCCGCCCCTTGGCACATATCTGATGTGAATAAAATGGTTGTGACTGATGAAAAGAACCACCCCCAGTCTACAGGATGGAGGGTGTCCTTGACTGGCCCCGTCGAAGTATCCCAAGGGATGGTGTAATCAATGGGGGGAGGGATTACTATCTGAGATTTTCTTACCCTTAATTCTGCCTTGAAAACCTCTGCCTGACTAAAAGAGATTACCACAGAGACCTCTCGAGGAGCAAACTTATCTTTAAAAACAATGTCGTTTCTGGCCCACCAGATGTTCGAGATCATGATACCTGGGAGACCTGCATATAATGATATTGATCTGTCTTGAATCCAGGATATGAAACAGTCTTCTACGAAGCCCTGGTTCCAAATGGTCTTAGATTTTAACTAATCTTTTATTAACTGTGCAACCTTTCCTGCATATGGACAGGAGACAAAAAGATGAGTAATGGTTTCTTGATTTTCTTTGCAAAGAGGACATTTGTTGGGTCCACACCATCCTCTTCTAATGTAGTTATCCCAAGTCAATAATTTATTGTTTAGTGAAAGCCATAGCGTTAATTTACATTTGGGAGGAGCTTTAAGTTTCCAGAGGGGCTTCCACCACCATTTCAGAAGTGTCACAAAGTTATCTTCTAACCAGGCTTTGTAGCCCAATTTGACCGAGTAGGACCCGTTCTATGGATTTTTTGACCAGCAAAGAGAGTCTTCGGAGTCTCTGTCCAAAGAGATAAAATGTTCACATAAGAGGGAGATATAGGAGTTCCACTCGTCTCGTATAGTTTCAGGGAGATCAAGAGAATCTGTGTTCTCCCAAACTAGTCTCCCTCGAATCTAGGGAAATGCGGTGTTTATATCGCTCAGGAACCAGAGGTTTCTATCCTTGAGTAATTGGAGTAGGGGAAGAGAAAATATATAGTTGTTTCTTGCTCCCAACCACGAGTCTTCTCACAGTCTTACCTTTGCCCCATTTCCAATATGCCAGACAGTCCAGTTACCAACTAGGGGGAAGGCTTCCACAAGATCTTTCCATACAATTGAGCCTTTGGAATATTTTGTAAGCTCTCAGAACCATTCTAAAACAGATAAGTTGGGAAAATATTTGGAGTTCATAAATCTTACCTAAAGAGAGTTCATGAGGGTTAGTCTCCAGATATTCCTTCCCACTATGGCTTAGGGAAAAAGACAAATGTTCTTTAAACCCCATCCACCCATTTCTTTAGGTGTAGCGATTGATTTCCAATTGGCTAGATGAGTACCTCTAGGAGAGTTATGTCCCGCACATAAAAAATTAAAGCTTATATGGCAAATATGATCTAAAAATCCTTTAGGAATTGCAACTATAGAGTTCCAGTATGCAAGAATTCCTTCTAAGATTGCTTTAATTAACACTAATATCCCTCCTTTGGAAAGGAATCTATTGACCCAAATGGTTATTCGAGCCTCAACTTTTCTGATTAACCAACTCTAGTCTTCTTTCCTATAATTGCTTGGTTTTAATTTAAAGCCCAGGTACTTGAGTCTTTCATAGAGAGGTTTCCTTTGGGTAGGAAAGATGTTGGCAATGGAGGACTCTTCCACTTCCACATAGTGACTAAGTATTAAATAGGACTTTTCCATATTTAATTTCATTCACGTAGTGTTGCAATAGAGGTTTAAAATATTTTTAAAGGAATACAAATTCCTCTGAGAAACAAATAAGTTGCAAAAGATGACATCTATGAATAACAAATGTGTTACTGATTCGGATTCAGAGACTGCACTTCCTCTCAGGAGGCCATTGGACCTGGCCTCATTTATCATTTTACTTAATGCTTCTGCAACAATCAAGAACAAAAAGGGAGAAAGGGGGCATCCATGACAGATTCCTCTGGATGCTTTGAAGAAACGGGATGGAGCTCCATTGATAAGGATGGAAAACGAAGCGCTTTGAATGCACCCCATCATCCAATTGACATTTGTTAAGCTCATGCCTATTTGGATAAGAACCAAATGTAGAAAAGTCCAGTTTGCTCGGTCATAAGCTTTGGAGAGATCCAATTTAAGGATGAATGCCCTAAGATTTATTTTTTTGACAGAGTGAAGCACTTCTTGAGCGATGGAAACTATGTCATGGATCTCTCTATTGTGTAGGAAGCCAAATTGTTCTTCTCTAATGAAATCACTTAGCATCGGTCTTAGTCTTCTAGAGATAATTTTAGATATTAATTTATAGATAACATTGCAGCATGAAATTGGTATATATTCCTCAAAGGAGGAAGGGCACTATTTTTTAGGGATGAGGAATATGAAGGTCGCATTGAGAGGTATGTGAAAGTTTCATTCCTTTTGAGATTATCTTACCACCAGCAGAAGATCATTTTTCAAGTGATCATAGAACACCTTATAGAATTCCACCGTAACACCATCTAGACCTGGGATTTTTCCATTCTTCATGGAAAACAACACCGCTCTCAGTTCAGATTCAATAACCTCTTCCTCTAGGGATAAATTCATTTCTTCGGAAAACATAGTGGGACATTTTCCCACTACCTCCATGATTTCTTGTATGGGGCAACCAGGGGGGGCTGAGAAAAGATTAATGAAGAATTTTACTCCAAGATTTGCCTTGTCCTCAAAGGACACTGCCATATTTATTTCTTCATCTTTGATTTCCCAAATTGTGTTGAGGTTTCTTCAGTAGTTCGCAAGCTGATGAAAAAACTTGGTGTTATTATCTCCTTCTTTTATCCAAAGAGCCCTAATCTTAATGCGCCATTCTTGGTCTTCTGTCTTGAGCCACTTGACTCATTTGTCCTCCGATTATATTAATTCATTTAATTTTCCATTAGATAGGGGGTTCTCCTCTAGCTTCCTAAGGGCCTCAACGAGACTTTCTTCAGTGTCCCGAATGAAACGATGCCTTTTGGAATTCCAAAGAGGAAGCCAATTTTTAATGGCGCTTTTCAAAGTCTTAAGATTAGTTGCAAATTATGACATGAGAGGAACAAGATTCAGAGGGGAAAGCTTGACCCAAGTGGAGAGAACCAAATTCTTGAAATCTTCTTTCGCCAACCAGGACTAACAGAATTTAAGAGGGGAAGGAGGGGACTCAAAGCTCGAAGACCAATGTAAGGAGACTGGGCGATGATTTGAAGTTCCTCCCACCTCTACCCCTGATCTAAAATTTGAGCTGAGATTCAGGAGAGCTTTAGAAACTAGGAAGCGGTCCAATATTTTTGCAACCTCCTCATCACCAGTTCTGAAATTTCTCCAAGTGGGAGAGAGTTTCACAGGTTCAATATCCACCAATATGGAATTTTCTAAAAATTACAGGAAAAAATCTATTTGCTTGTCTTCCCTAGGGTGCACTCCCCAAACCTCCCACATGGATAGGGTAAAATTCAGATCCTCCCCCCTCTTGCAGAAATCAAGTCCTCCCAAAAGGAGGTCTTATCAGAGTAAGGACCATAAATATTGACCACTAAGAAGGCTAAATCACTATTCTTATGTTTTAAATTGACTGAAATTGTAAAGTGAACGGCAGAGGAGGACAAAGCCTGAAAATTAGAGCTCCATTTGGGAGGGACCTCCCATTAAATTAGAAGCATCAATTGTGTTGAAAGACCAATTCCTAAGCCAAGGGCTAGCAATTTCTCTAGCTTTATCGTCTGAACAGATTATCTCTTGGATCATGATTATGTTTGGATTTAAGCTTAGGAACATTTTTTTGAGGGATAGCTTCTTTAGGGCACCCTCAACCCCTTGTGAATTGAAGGAAAGGAAGATCATTTTACCTGCAATAGAGGGGATTTCCCTGCTCTAAGGGCCCCTATGATTGTCGCTTGGGTTCCTTTGTGAATTTCCACAACAACTCTTTCTTTTGATTTCGAGAGATGGGATTTTCTGCCAACCTGAGCATGAGGAGGAGGGTCGAGGGACAATCCTCCAAAAGAAGGGTCTGTCTCTCAGGTTTTGGATCTCAAGGCATATATATTCATTAGGGTAGAAATAGAAACTTTCGAGGAGGAGGGAGGGAAACTTCAAGAGAGGGCAGGGAGGAAACCCTAGGAGAGTAGGTGGGGAGGAACAAGCAAGGGGTTTGCCTTGAGCTGGGGAGAGGGGGGAGTTTATCCCAAGGGTTTATTTTCCAAAACTGGGGGGACGACCGATGAAACTGGGGAACCTTTGAAGGGTTAACTTTAGGAAAGGAGCAGGACCTGGGGGAGGGAGAGGATCAAAGGGAGAGGGGACAGATGACAGAGGAAAATTCAGCCCTAAACCATTATGAAATGACAGAGTTAAGGACGAAAGAACCATACATGGATCATAAGATTTTTCAACCAGGTCACCCAAATCTTGACTGGAGAGGACCACTTTTTCATTATCCAAAGGAATTTCTTCATTTTTGCCTTCCACCGAAACGACCTCAACCAATTCCTGCTTTTTAATTGTGGATTGTGTTTTCCATTGCCTAGAAGGGGGTTGTTGAAGCTGTTGATTTTTCAATAAGCTAGGCTTAAGCATGAAGTTCATTTCATTTTAGCATTTTACTTAAACCATAGACAATTTGTTGCAATAACCAAGATCACAAGAAGAAACACCGTGCACAAGTACATAATAAGTATCCTGGGAAACCCTTCTCAACAAGGAAGAAAACCCAGACAATTCTTTTCTATATTCTTCAAGAGAAATACCTCCACCACCATAAATACCTAGCACGCAAGAGGGCACTCACAAACTTTAGAAACCTAGCACCCAAGAGAGGTGCGCACTTTTCCCAAGAAGGGGTACTTGCTGAAATTTCCAAACTCACCCAAAAGACATGATTCCTCAATGGGGAATTTACCTTTACTTATATTAGACTTGACCTGTCAATAGAAGTGTCTATTAGCACAACAGGGCCGACCTATCTATCTCATAATATAATTAATATTAACCAGATTAATTATTTTTTACATTAATTATCAATTACATTAAGGTGGGGCCGACTTGTACCCTTTACATTACAATTAGGTTTACAAGCAGGTCTGACTCTTGAACAATATAGCAATGGATCTCATACACCCACTAGTGCTCATCCATTAGGGGCACATCCATGGGGATTCCCATATCTCTAGCTCACTGCATTACACAGAAGAACCACTTCTCACTAGTGCTCAGCGACTAGGATCACGTTCACCTGTGCTTGTCCACAGGCACGTCCACTCAACAGATCTCCTTCCCACTACATTACACAGGAGATTCATCTAGAGTTTCATCATCAACTCTTTTCTCAGAGGAGGCTAATGCATCATCTTCATCTCTGTCTCATGAGGATGCACCCAACACTTTGGGATTTCACACATTCACCTTGTGCTCGGCCACATGCACGTCCAACTCTGCAGATCTCCTTTCTCACTGCGTTACACAGGAGAATCATCTGGAGTTTTTCTCAACTCTCTGTAAGCAGGAGACCATCTCTACGTTCCATCTTTGTCTCGGATAGGAACCACACACCCCTCTCAGGGGCTCTCTCTCAAGTTTGTGTCCTGGAGAATGTCTCACATAGCTGCAATCATCAACACTCCCTCCCAGCGAGGGAGGCATTCTTCATCATGCCAAGTCTCACACAGATGTACTTTGAACTTTGTCTTGGTTGTAGTCATCAACACTCCCTCTCAACTAGGGAATTATTCTTCACCGATCTAATTTGGTGAAGATGTCTGCAATCTTCTCATCTATAGGAAGGTATTACATGTGTATTATTTTCCTCTACATCATATCTCTGATATAATGATATTTCGTCTCAACATGTTTCAATCTATCATGAAACATCGAGTTCTCAAAGAGCTTTACACACAGCTCTAGTTATTATCATAGAATCCATCTCATGAACAAGTAAATATGTCAGAAGCTTGTGAAGCCACATTGCTTCGCACACTCAATGATGTATACATTGCTTTTGTGGTACTCAAGGCCATTGAGTTTTGTTTCCTGTTGCACCAAGAAACCATGGAAAACTTCACGATAACACAACAATCGAATGTGCTCTTACAGTCCACTGTACTCTTCGCTCAATCTGTATCTACATATCCTTGCAAACTCAATTTCACACTAGAGGCATATCTCAGGTCATATCTAATTGTGCCTTCTGTATATCTCAATACATGCTTTATTGTTATCCAGTGAGTATGTCTCAGCTGATTCATGGATTGACTAGGCACATTCCTTGCATAGCATATATCAAATCTGGTGTTAACCAGATACATCAATCATCCAATCAGTTGTCGATCAATCTTGTCTGAATCATCATCAATTTTCTTCAAATCCATTATCATCAGCGTAGGCATGGATTTGAACTTTTGTCATACCGAATATCTTCACTATGTATTTTCCTTGACTCGGGAAAATCTCATCCGTCCTCTGTCATACTTTTTGTCCCAAGAAGTAGTGCATCATACTTAGATCCTTCATCTCAAAATCATAAGTCAAAGATTACTTGTATCCAACAACAAGGCTTTATGAATAAGTCATCAACATCAGGCTCTCGTCACCAACATTGTAATAACATAGTTTTGGATCAGCAACACTCTTGTTGAAACCCAAACTCATCAAGAATCCATCCATCTGATATAGTTTCCAACCCATGGGTGGTAGTATGGATGAAATTGTATCGGGCTTACTGGATCAAGTGTCCCATCATGGACAACTCCCTCTGATTGTGAGAAACCTCTGGCTATAGATCTTGCTTTGTATTTCTCAACACTTCCATCATTCGCATGCTTGATCTTATAGATCCACCTGGAAGTCATCACAAACTTCCATTCTGTTCTATGAACAATATCTTATACATCATTATTAAGATATATTGGTATTCTTTTGTTATGGCATCATGCCATACATGTTCTCTTGTTGCTTCTGTATGACAAGGAGGCTCAAAATCAATGATGTGGCTCATGGCTAAAGAGTAGCTCGAAAAATCTCTTTGTTCTCTTGGGATGTGCCTTGAGAGGCTTGTATGTTTCTCTGCCTTATGCAGAATGAGCCTAGGCGGGCCTTTTATGACTTACTACAATATGTCTGAACATATCAACTAGAGCAACTAGATCAACTAGAATAATGTTTGTCTCCCTCTGAACTGTTGAAGGGGGAGAAGGTATTGTCTCACTGTCAATCTCCATCTGAGATTCTCTGGATCTTTGAAAGGCTATCTTTTCTTCAAGGAAAACATCTCTCATTGTCTCAATCTATCTCTGACTAGGGATGTCGATCTGGAATGTCTTTGAAGATTCATTGTTATCCCATAAACCTATCATTTCTCCTTGAAGGGTCTAGCTTGGAATTCTTCTCTTTGGGTACATGAAAATACACTGGGCACCCAAATATCCTGAAGTGTTAAATCTCAGGCTTCACTCCGGTGAAGGCTTCTTCGGGAGTTATGTTTTTAAAAGTATGGTAAAGACTCTTGTTCTGAACATATATTGTGTCATGCATGCTTCTGCACATGGAATCATAGAAAGATTATGATCATGCATTATTGCATTGGTTGCCTCAATGATGGTTCTATTATTCCTCTTTCTCAAAAAAAAATTACTCGCTTTGAGTCAAGTGAGTCCCTCTGAGGGATAAACATCTTCCTTTGTTGTTAACCTATCTAGAACAAGAAAAACAAGAGCCAAAATAAGAATATCTCCTAAAGGAGAATAATGAGTACATCTCTAGAATCAAAACAATTTAAGGATTGTTTTCACAGCCACAACACCTACTTGTAATGAAGCAAACTTTAGAAATATAGTTTAGAGGAATGACAATTACAACATCAAACCTGGAGTCTTCACTTCCAGTGTGTTGTTCCTTTGAATGCACTGAGATCCCTTTGGATCCATGACATCAGCAAAAGGTTCCTTCCTCCTGTAATTTCCCTCGTGAGAATTATACAAATAAGATATATACAAGTGCATACATGAGGGTGCTGATGTGATTTCTCCAATGGCATCTGGTTGATCTATGTCCTCTTGACATCTTCATGAAGAGGGTAGTCATAGTGTCACCTTTTTGTATCACCCGCAATAAGCCTTCCTCTGAAGTCTTGTCTTCAAGGAACTTGAGGTTGCTTGATCCATCAAGTTTATCTTCCATCATAGTTATGTTCATCATAATTTTAGATTCTTCACAAACCCTTATCAACTGGGATAGAAAACCTAACAGCCAGGATAGGATAGCACTTTTAGGTTTTGTTGGACTTATGACTGCCAACAATAAGCCTTTGAAATATAGGAGAACACCGGTGAGCTGAAGAGCTCCTTCAATGAGTTGCAGAAACCCTAATTCTAAAATTTCTGCAGAAATTAGCGAAACCCTAGAAACCCTAGGGCCAAAATTTCAAAATGCTCAAAATTTTACTCTAAGAATCTATGTAGATGCGTTGGAGGAGTTCGTACTCTCCTATGCCAAAATTAACCCCAACGTTCAAGTATCAAGCACTGAAACACCTAAGAAAGGAGGGTCGTACGAATTTTTTGGAAACCCTAGGAAGGTCGTACGGTTTTGCATAAAAAAAGAGAGAGGAGACTGGTGGATCCTTGTGCAATGGGTTCTTCAAGACCTATGCTCTGAGACTATGTTGCTTTTTCAATAATCTAGGCTTAAGCATGAAGTTCATTTCATTTTAACATTTTACTTAAACCATCGACAATTTGTTGCAACAACCAAGATCACAAGAAGAAACACCATGCACAAG
>CBVK0105244493.1:0-21613 GCA_900067695.1 Picea abies | reverse complement strand
TTGTATCTTTTCTGTTCTTTTCTGAATATCAGTTTGCAGTAGATATTGTACAAGGTTAGAATTTACAAGAACCACACACCTGTCTCAGGGGCTCTCTCTTAGGTTTGTGTCCTGGAGAATGTCTCACATAGCTGCAATCATCAACAGAAGTGACATGAGTTTGGTGAACTAAGAGCGGATGTGCCCAATTTCATGGCATCCATGGCACCTGAAGGATAGTCTCCAATAGTCTACCTTATGGTGCCAAGTAAATCCACAATAGACTAGATCGATGTTACCCACTAGACCTTCTCTAACATCAACTTCGATCATGATCCAAGCCCACATGTGTTCTTTTTTTTAGTCCCAATTAGGTTCAAGCTTGACGAAAGAACCCAATTTGTTACCAATAGCCTCTAACGCTTCCCTAGACCAAAAATCCAAAGGCAAGTCGAGTAAAATCTCCCATAGCTTCATTACCTCCATGGATTCCTTAAGGGGATCGAAATCCACAGACCATAGTTTAATGGTAAGACCAAACGAGCCCCGTGACCAGTTTTGTTTTTGTATCTCTTTGCAATCATCTGTCGAAAGGAACATCAAGGAAATCCAGTTTCTGGACAGGAGATGAACTTTCTGGGAATATCCAATCAAGGGTTTCCACAGGTTATTCATCCAATCTGTGAGGGATTTTTCTCTCAGAGATTTGTAGTTAAATCTTCCAATCAGAGTCTTCCCTGCTAGCTAAGGGACTTCGCTTATGGGAATATCGTCTCTGACTACCATCCTCACAGATCCCCTTCGTTTCTTGATACATCGTGCTGATTTTTTGGGGGATGAATCAGTCTGGAATTGAGGCAATGGCGGGTCTCCTTTGCTAGTTAATTCCTTATTTTCTTCCTTCTGTGAATCAACAGGAAGAGAACCCTTATCCTTGGGAGAATAAGATAGAAGATCAAGAGAAAAAGTTGATTGTCTGTAGGGGGAAGAAGGTCGAGAACCCAAGGAGACGACATGAAATGGATTAGAGTTGCCTTGCTCAGGAAAAGGGCTTCCATTATCTTGCAGTAAATGCAAATACGTGCGGGGAGACGAACAAGGACACTGGAGGGTTTCCAAAAATTCGTCATGGGAGGCAAAGGCATGAGGTCCTGAGGGACTAGCTTCATAGTCCACAACCTCCATATCAGAGTCCTCCATGTGTCATGACCCACATAGTAGGCACGCGGGCACCACCTATGACCTACCAAAGTACATCGCCGCAAAGAAACTGAAACCGAAGAAAGGGGACCGGAAAGGGAAAGGTGGGAGCCGGAATAGGGGAGCCTGAAAAACGAGTGGGAACAGATAAGGGAAAGGGAGGGCCTGCGGCACCTACCCAGGATTCTATGTTGCAAGAAGCATTTGTACGAAGAACTTAATCGCGAACCTCGAAAAAAGTACCTCCATCCTGGTGTCATCATTTAATTATTAATATCTTTTTCAATAAAGAATATCATTTAATTATTAATATATTTTTAAATAAATAATATCATTTAATTATATTATTATTTAATTAGTAATCAATTCCATACATTTATGTATATTTTCCATGTTATTCAATTTTATCTCAATTAAATTTGCAATAACTGTAACTTATATTTAATTTAAATTAATTATTTCTTATTGTTTTTAAATAAGTTATTTTTAATATGTTACTAAGATTTATTAAATCAAAGTTGATCTCGATAAAGATAAATTTCCTTTTTTTTATGCATTCAATGGGCGATAAACAATGCAACGAGATAATTTTTCTAATTAAGGAGATAATCTTTCTAAATATACTACATAAACTATTACAAATATACTATATAAACTATTATAGATTAGAGGTCGTTTCTAGCTGCATATTTTGATTTCCCTTTCAATTTTTTTTTGCATTCAATGGGCAATGGGAAAGATACTACTATCCTCTCATTTTTTTATTTTTAACCTTAAATGTTGTTTAATCATGACATCACTTGTTATAGAAATAGACTATTGTGGGTGGCACTGAGGAGTAGTTTTACGTCAACATGAAATTGTAGCATGGACCATGCCGACACACATACAATGTTATAGACAGCTACAAACAGTTCTCTTGGTGGATTGTGCCCACTGTTGTCATAAATTCAATACTTCTCAATACTCTGCAAACTCCATGGAGCGTGGTATATTGAGTAGATAAGACATCCCTTTGACGATAGGAAAATGGTGCCTCCTTCCGAGTTCCCACGACGAGGGGATTATGCACAAATGCTTTTCAATCGAGGATGCATGCGGCTACTATGTAAGGGAAATATAATTGGCAGCTTAAGAGTTAACGTTGGAGATCAATTTGCAATGTAAGAACAAATTCCTAGAGCACCCTCTACATCGAACTATTTGTTTAAACTGCATGTTCAAAGTAGACACCCTAACAATGGTTTTCACGACCAAAGTCGGTTATTTAATGCTCAATATAGAACTTAAAACTGGGTTGCCGAAAATATGATTGTAGACAAAGACAATCAATTTGTAGTGTAAGAACAAATTCCAGGGGCACAATTGCATCGAACTATTAAACATTTATTTAAACTGAGTGTTTACCATACAACAAAGCTCAAGGGGGAAGAGGGAAATGCAGGGGATTGTAAAGGTGCGAAGGTGGCAGAGTAATTGGAGCCATTGGTGAGTCAGTCCATGCATGCAAGACATAAATAATAATATATCGTGTCACCCAAAATAAGGTGGCATGGTTATCAAGTGTTTGTTAGAAGATTCTCTAGGGAGACTAACTACTAAGGGATTGGAAGGGTTGGCATGAAAAGGCATGCATATAATTTATGCTTCCTCAAGTTTTCCAATGACTACAAGGAGCTCCTACCACTTAACCTTGTTATAATATTTCCAAATTATTTTTGACTATTTTAGCAGGTATAGATGCTACCACACAGTCTTGTTTTAAAACCAATTTAATTTCTTTCATTCTTATCAAAAGGTTGTGTTCTAAATTTAGACATTTGCGATACACATCTAAAATTGGTTAAAGTAATTCGTTAGAGGTTATATATAGAGACATAAATTTGAATTTAATTCACCAGAATAGATTGGTTATGGATGATAATAACAGTACTCTAAAAGAGAAAAAAAAAATAGATCTTTATTGCTACCAAGTATTGATTATGATAAGCCTTGGGATTTTTTTTACGTTGCAAGCTAAGAAGACGCGGGTATTTGTAGAGCAGATGTTGTCCTCTTCATAGATACAAATCATTATTTTTATTAGAAGTATGCTACCAAGCAAGGCTCTAACAATCGGGTTGAATTCTATGCTCTTTGGGTTTTGTTGAAAGTTGTAGAAGAGTGACAACTAAAGCAATTCCAAGCTTTTGGAAATTCAAAACTCACGATAGATTGGGGCAATCAACAATGCAGCATTAGAAATTTGGGTCTAATTCCTATTATGAACCGAGTAAAGGAGGTAAATCCACTTTTATGTTCATTTCTTTTTCTCATGTATATTGAGATTACAACACACAAGCAAATATTTTGTCTAAAGAAGTTTTGCTCTTGCATGAGGATAGCCTAGCTAAACTTGAATTCAAAGGAGACACTCTCGTTTTAGCATTCAAGAAATCTTTGTATTAATGTTTTTATTGAAAATGGCTTTTTTGTTAGAGGCCTTATCAAAGTTTATGTAAATTTCCTAGAAGTTAGATATTTTTTACAAGGTAAGCCCTTAAATTTGTTTATACAAAAGGACTAAAAGAATATTGGGATGATTGTAATAAGTAGAAATAGTTCCTTCTCAATTATGGAACGTAAATTACAAAAGATATTTTTATGATATATGTAACTACTTTCTTACCCCCCTTTATATCGTAATTTATGAGTTCTCAAGGCAAAAAATCTCAATTGAAGCCCGGACTGGAATGAAAGGGATAGCAGACTAGTATATCAGAAAATACTACTCTTACATCAAGGCGTATGGTTCCACTAGAGCCCCACATATTTTACCTTGCATTGTCCCATACCGTCTCCTAATGAGAGAAAATGCTTATCAAACCATGAGAACAAGGGTCACCTCTCTTCTCATGAGCAGTAGAAAAAAACTATGACCTTTGTTTCCCATAGACATAGGAAATTGAACCCTATATAATGGCCCCCATGCTAGGAAAGAAGTAGAATCCCTATAAGATGTATGCATATGCCTTGGAGAGCCAAAAGGTCATGACCCACATGAACTTGCAGTTGGCCACTTCAAAATTGTAGGTCTCACCCATTCTAACATACATGTAGTTGATTTTGAGGAAGACAAGCTCATAGGAGTTCTTTTCTATGAAGAAGTTTTATAAAAGCTACGTGATGATGCTACCAAACAAGAGCTAAAATCTGAGCAAGAAGCAATGAACATGATCGCATTGGAACGGTTTCAAAGACTATTGTAAGAAGAGCGTGATAAATTGAACGCCAAAGAACAAGAAAAGATCCAAAGGGAAAAAGAGTTAGAGCAAAAGAGACTGCAAGTTGAGGAAGAGTACCAAAGAAAACAGGTTGAGGAAGAAAGAATAAGAAGGGAAAATGATGCCAAAGTTGAGCAGGAGGCCCTTCAACAGAAGAAGAATGAAGAAGAGGCTAAAAGATTGGTTGATGAAGCAGAAGCTAAAAGACTCGCTCATGAGGCAAAGGCCAAACAATTAGTTGCAGAAGCCGAGGAAGAAAGAAAAGAAGAGTTATTGAAACAACAAAAATAACAGGAATTGAGCAAGACCCCTAGGCATCCCATCAACTTCTAATTTGGGCATGATGAACATTTCACCCCTAGAATACACTCCCCTCAATGCCATCCCAGGTGATTCTACCTCTTCTTCACAAATTCTGAGTTTTGAAGGCACTGTGGTGGCCATTGAAGATTACTATTATGATGACAAAACAAAGAGCATCGAGAAGAGATCAAACAAAAGGAAAACGGGAGAATCCACCAAGTCAAGAACATCTACAGGGAGAATTGTAGAATGGAAAGTTGGGCCTGACCCAGAAGGGAATGTTTTTCAAGCAACCTCTGCCCTCCATCATTTGCAGGATTGAATGCCTCATATGTTCTTGAGGTAACCAGCACCTTAGGCACAGCCCGAAACAGAATCACGGAACTGGAGGTAGAATTGAAGACTGTGAAGGACGAGCTCACTTTAGAATTTGAAGAAGCCATAAGGGTGGCCGAAAACCTCAACATAGAAAATTTGAACAAAGCATTGCAAATGCAAAAGGATGAGATGAATGCAGAGTTTGAGAGAAGGGCACAGACCGAACGGGACACCCATGCCAGAGACTTGTAATGTATAAATCTTAAACTAGGTGATGATATAGAACTACTCAAAAGGGAATACATTGAAGAAACTGCCAAGTTGCAGACAGAATTAACTGAATCTAAAAGATTCATGGAGCAACAAAACTTCCAAATCTTGGGGATAAGGCAAGAAAAGAAAAAACTTGAAAAAGCTCTCGAAGAGAGCATGGCATCAACTCTCGTTGTAGAAACTGTCAAGGCCCAAGCACTAGAGTTAAATGAGAAACTGAAATTCGAGCAGAAAGAATTATGATGTTTGCTCAATGATATGCAGACTGATCGAGATGATCAGTTAAGGCTGCAGGACAGAATAGATAAAATTCAAGGACAATATCAGGAGGCAAATGATGCCTTTGATAAAATTCTCTGCTAAGAAGGAAAAACTCAGGTATCAGGTTTTCTTTGATACTTGGAAACCTTTATTGAACGGCCTTCAAGTCGTCCAAGAAGCAGCAACTAACACTTGCAAGAAGTTATGGAGTAGCTCATATGGTCTCATGGAAAAAATTGGAATACAGATGATGGCCCCCATTGATGAGGAAGCACCTGCCACAATGAGAATAGCTGAGGTGGAGGAACGTAGGAAAATTAACAAAGTAATCATTGAAATTTTAACTCAGGTGAAAAAAGAATCTATAGAAGAACACATGTTGAAGTTTGCCAACCTCGTCAACATGACCCAACACTTTGTGAAATGCATAACACAAAAGTAAAGCAAGAAGTGTCCACGAAAGTTTGCGATGGGGAATTAGTCATGGAAAAATGCAATCAAACAAACTAGAAGATATAATGAAAGATTGCTCCCTCTGGGAAGAATATCAAGACCAGATGCAGGGGTAGAATAACTCGTAATGACAAAAAATTTGTAACTTCTCCAAATGTCTCGTTCCCTGTGTTTTGTAATGTTATTTTGACTAGGAATATGAAGAGTCGTTTTTGAAAACTTCCCTATGCTCATGGTTGAGCTAGAAGAATGTAAATCGTCACTCCAAAATTATAAAAGAGGAGGACTACCCATGGAAAACGGCTTTTGGTTTTCGGATTATAGTTGAATAGTGTTATTAATGTATGTTTAATTTGAACAAGACATATTTTGAGGATCTTGGTGTAAATATGTATGAATGAGATTTTTCTATTTATGCATGTTTATTTATGTGATGTGTTAATGCTAATCATATGAACTACTTCTTCACTAATTGTTTATATGTTTACAATTGCCATGATTTTCAAATATAAAGTGCAGTGATAATGTAGTTAGTTGGTGAATCAATTGTTTGTTTTCAACTCATTATATTGTTAAGTCTTCATGTTCTTGCCTATGAATTATTTCGGTGTAAGTAACACAAATATTTAACTGCACTTATCCTTTTTTTTTCACTCCTGATCAGGATAGGGTAGAATAAAATAGAATAGGAGTGCATCTTAGGACTGTAGATAATCATTTTAGTTTAGCATTAGTTCTTTAGAGTTTTAATTCATCTGAGAACCCTCAGTTCTCGTATTCATATTTAGATAGTAAATTAGTTAGATTGGTAACCAGGCCAAAATATTTTCGGAAACGCTATTCCAAACAAGAGTGGATCTAATTGGGACCTGCCATTGGGCGTTCTCCCTTACCTGCTTGAATGGGTCATTCTAGCATGTCAAAAGAATGTTATCTCTCGCCTTCTTCAAGCCATCTCTAGTATTCTCATGTTCCTCTATCAAGGAACATAGACCTCTTTTAAATACCTTAAGATGACTATCTCATTAAGTAATCCATCATCACAATCATGGAACAGTTCCATCAGAAAAATAAAATCCAAACTACATTAGTGGGGCTCATAGTGGTTGAACCCTGCAAGTTGACTAGTTCCTATCAAACCTATCCTCTCCGCTCTCTTGTTTTTTCAATGCTCAACCATGCTAGCTTGTGTGGGAATAATGTACCAAATTGAACAAGAAGTAATAAATTTTCTATGGAAAGGAGGAAAAACTAATTCAAAGAAATTTCATTTGATAAATTGGAAGATTGTAAGAGGCACAAAGGATATAGGTAATCTATGGATTAATGATCCTATCCTTGTGAACCTGGAACTGGATGCAAGCTTATACGATGTATGATCTCTAGCCAATTGGTTTGGTGGAAGAAGTTTCTTCTTAAAAAATATTTCCCAAGGGATCGAAACATATGCATCAATGGCATTTTGGAAATTAGAAGAGGATCAAACATTTGGAGACTCCTAAAGGTTATACCTTCTATTATTCAATCCAACATAATTTGGATTCCTAGAAATGGGCAATTAATAAAAACATGGAACGATGGCATCATGGGAAATAAGCCACTTGAACAAAATCAAGAGCTCCTCCCCTTGAAATCTTGGATGGACGGTCAAAATATACTCACATTATTTGACATTTCATAGTGGTCTAAATCCTATGATAGATGGATCGGGTGATCTGTTGGATCACCTCACTCTCATTTAGAGCATGTTGACCCATCTTTCCTTTCATCTATTAGAGGATGTGCTCCATGAGATCTATCCATTCTTGATCAATGGGGTTGGGGGGGATCTAAGTATATTATAAGGAATGGATACTTGCATTAGCTTCAAACACTCTCTCTCCCTCAACGATTAGCCATGTGGAAGAAGGTATAGCATTTGGACGGTATTCCTAAAGTAAATATTTTTTTTTGGCTATAGGTCCATGGTAAGTTTTCACAGCTGAAAACCTACAAAAAGAGGATTCCAAGGTCTATCTCGATGTGCGTTATTCCTTAAGGAAGAAGAAATTATCCACCATCTCTTTTGTGATTTCCAATTCACTTATCAGGTATGAAAATATACCTTTTCCAAAATTACCCATCGAGTTCAAAAGCTTAATACCTAGAAATAAATGTTTTCTTTGTGGAGCAAAAACTACAAGGGCACTCTAAAAAATTAACCTTTTCTTGAGAAAATCTGGATGGATCTTCCAAAACATCTTTCCTAGAAAATTTGGTTGCCATAAAACATAGCCATTTTCAAGTAAGAGAAGGACATTCCAAGATCAGTTGCAGCCAAAGAAAAAGGCCTTCTTGCAGAGCTCATCATCTCAAGGAAAACCGTAAATTTAACACATGAAACTCTAGACTCGTAGGAGGGAAGATTGATCATTCAATTCTCTATCCCATATTAGTGATCTTAGCCATCTATGTGCAAACCAAACCTAGGCAGATCCTGACAATTAAAAATGAGTAAGCAAAAATTTCAAAGCTGGTAGCGATTACAAGGAACAGGCCATCCTATTTTTTAATGGAGCATCCAAAGGAAATCCAAGGGTGGCAGGTGCAAGGAGGATCATTTTGGATCCCAAGGGAAATCTAGAAAATTCATTTTCCTAGGGTCTCAGGAGGGCATCAAATAATCAAGCAGAGGATTACGCTCTCCACCAAGGTATCCTCCCAGCTAAAAAATATAATCTGAATTCTTTGATCATCATTTGGGATTCAAGCACAATTATATCCTAATGGTCTCAAACACAATCCCCTCTAATACCAAATTAGCTTTGATTGTTGCTCGAGTTCAAAAGGATATTAATGGTTTTCATAAGATCTCGTTTTATCAAGTTTTTTGAGAATTTAATAACCAAGATGATATCTTGGCTAACAAAGCACTGGTTTGTAACACTAGTGTCATTTGGACAAAAGAAGGGTGGAGCATGCACCCAATTCCTTAATAATCCAAAGTTTACAAGGAATTGGATAATCATCAAAGTCATTAATAGTGACTTGTCAATCAACATTCGTCGACAAATCTTATGTAAGGAGCTCATATTCAAAAGGATGGGAATTTCCCCCTCTTACATGTTGGAAGTTATCCATGTTTAGTGTTTTGAACCATGTGTTGAACAATTACTCTATCATTGTGGGATTATGAATTGTTGTGGGGAATATGCTTAATAGGACGAAAACCTAAGGCTGGTTTGGTCAATCCTGGTAAGACCCTCACCAAGTCGTTGGTTATCTCTTTGGATTTTTGGTATGTTTGAATTTTCTATTAAAAGTGAGAAAGGCGTTTTCTTTTGGTGGTTTTGGCTATTGGTTCTTAAATGCACTCTATGTGTGGTTCGTATTAAGTACTTGGATCTATTTGTTTTGAAATTCCCTCATGAGTATCATCTATTGCAAAACTTGGTCAATAGAGGCCTATCTGTTTTCTTAGTCTTCCTGTGTGCTTTGGGTTTCTATTTCCGAGTGACACCTTTATGGTCTATTCTGTGCCGAGATCTTTTAGTTTCTCTATATTTTGGTCTTTAAGTTTCCAATAGTCTCTTCGCTTACCTTGCATAGAACACATATACCTAGACCATCAAAACCTCTTATTTAAAGAATATTCTAGGTGAGAACCTTCTTCCTTAAAGAAAGCCACATAGAAATAAAAGACTTTAGAGAACATTTAAATTCTAGATAAGCTTCAAGAACCAAATCATTTTCTCCTCCCCAACTGCAACATGTAATGCTTGGTATCCTAATTTTGGAGTGTATATACCATTGGCTAAGTTATTCCCCCATATAAGCTCATCATCCTCTTCCTTTATCCTTAAATGACTGACCCTTAACACATAACAATATATCTTCAATTCAATAGTTTCCCCATCATCCAAAAACAACATATATGTTAATTTCCACTCTTACCTCTAGATGGTAGACATTTCTAGACATGGTACTTGACTAAGAACAAAAAATGCTTATATGAAGTTTATTAATAAGTCTATCAGACAATTTAAAATCTTGACCACTCCAAACCAAAGGGTTTGAACCAATCCTCGCCCTTAAACCATTCCCTATCGTCGAGATAAGGTTGTGCCCCACAAGAGGGAAGGCTAGCACCATTGATTTCTAGATGATAGACCCATTATGAACTTTATTATCAAATTTCCTTGTCTAGTCTTGCACAATATCATGCATTATATATTTTTGATGAATGACTCGACATCAAATATTGATTCCCTCTATTAGCATATAAATACATTTTGTAGCTAGTGCTTTGCTAAAATGATGAATGTTCTTGACATCCCAACCACCAAGGTATTTTGGCATAGCAATTTGATTCCATCTAACCCAAGCTAGACCTCTTTTCTCCCTACATTAACACCACATGAACCTGAAGCTAAATTTCCTAATATTTTTTAAAATCCCCTAAGGATGAAAGGTAAAATCATCCAGAAAACAAGAATGGCCTCAAGCATAGATTTAACCAATCAAGTAGAAGGGGACACTCTCGGATCGAGCGTCACCCGCAACAGAAGTCCCCAGAGATCAAATGAAGGGAACAATCATAAGAATCATAACTCCTAACATCGACAGAAAACGCACGCCCATGCCCATTGGAATTCATTGAGTCAATCATCAAATCATCAAGGCCTGGCAAGGTCAAGATCAGAGTCTCTCGTTATCCTCGTTGAGAAGAAAGCTGAGTGAACAAAAGGAGGGAATGAATAAGGAAGATAGAAAGATTATTATTTTGGGGGGTAAGGGAGGCTCTTAATACCACCAGTCGAGGTCAGTGATACTAGGAATGGAACGAAGTATGAGAAAGGGAACCCAGCCATTTGGAAGCAGAACAGGGATAAAAGCCACCTTAGATGAGATTATAGGTCAAAGTAATAACGAAGTAGCGGGGAGGTGATATTCCTGATTGAAGGGGGGGGCACAACGGTGTGTAGAGAAGAGTGAATTTTGTTATGCTAGATATTAGAAATAATGTGTGCATTGGGTATTTGAGTTGTTGTTGTTGTTTGGGACACTTTTATATCTGGAACCTTGTGGAGAGATATCATTTTAAGGTTGGAAATGAGGTTTGTGACATGCCTTTCTTTGGGTTCTCAAACATGATCAATCTCCCTCCATGAGATAACCAATGATTGCACCATATATATAGGTTCTTCTCCACCTTTGCAATGAGCCAATTCCAATCATTTTTACATATGTATTTGTCTTAAGATCGTGAAAACCTAGGTATTTCAACCGAGTCTCAATATTTATCTATTGAAAAGGAAAAAACTAAGAGAAGTGATGGAACTCCTCTTCTTCCAATCTTGTAGAGGATATAGAAGACTTATGCACATTAATCACCATTCATGTAACTTTGAAATATAGATATAATAAATCTATTATCTTTTGATCATTTCTCCTTGAACAATCACAAAAGAGCAATATATCATCAACAAACAAAATATGAGATAGACAGATTGTGTTTCCAATTTTTATACCCTTGAAAGACCCATTTGTTTTTTCATTAATAAGATCTCTATTGAGTTCCCTTGCCACAATAAGGAAAAGAATAGGTGATAAAGGGCACCCATGTCTTGGCCTTCCACTAGGTATAAATAAAGTTGTTGTTGATCCATTTATCAAGAAAGTATAGAAGACCGAGGAAACCCAACTCATTACCTAATTAACAAAATGAACATTGAACCCTAGATGCAACAACATCACCCTCAAATATATCCAACACACTTAGTCACATGCTTTTGAAATATCTAACTTTATCACCCAAGAAGACATCTATTTTGTTTTGATTGAGTGAAGTGCTTCCTGAGCTACCCTAATGATCTCATGTATCTATCTACGTGAAAAAAACTGAAACTACTCACTACATATGGTCTATGATAATAACTTCTATTAGAAAAATAGGATTGCGAAGAAATAAAATTAAAAAAAGAAATGTGGAAATAAAACACAGAAGATACACAATACAATAGAGACACAGATATATGTGGTTCACCCAGTGTGGGCTACATCTATTGGAGAAATTGTCAGGTCCTTCCTTTTTATTATCCAACAAAATGACGGGATACAACCTACAACACACTCGTTGTAACTTCCTCTTCTTTCTCTCACAGTCTCCTCACTCACAATACAATATTCATGATAATACACAACCACAATACAATTCCCTCATAAAAGAGGGTTGCCTTCTAGGGAAAAAAACCCTAACATAATCTCTACCATCAGATCTATGACTTAATGATGAATGGTCAAGATTGACTATGAAATTACAATATACATTTACAAGGCAATTTTTCCTTCAGGGGCTTCACCCCCGAACCCCACGTAGAGGGGTGTACAATCTTCATGGGGTATAAACAAGACTGAAAACAAAGACCTTTGAATCATGAAGTTAATCAAGCTCCACAACGAACAACTAATTTACTCTTGAAGAAAGCACCTTTGAGATGATTTTATAAATGCAATTACGCAAAGAAATAGGCCAATATTGATTAAAGGAGGTGGTAGTATCATCATTTGGAGTTGAAGCAATAAAAGTAGAGGAGAAAGCAACTAGCATTTTTCCAAATATTCTTGATTCATTAATTACCCTTTCCGGTTATTCCTCCATAATTTCATAAAATCCCATAAACAATGTGGCAGGCCATCCATCCAACTCCAAACTCTTATCTTTTTTAAAACTGTGCATGACCAATTGCAATTCATCCTTCAAAATATCCTCTAGAAGCATTTGATTATAATAATCACTAACAAAACTTGGAAAGAAAGTTGTCATCCTAACAACAACAAAGATTGTCACTTGATCCTCTTCTTTATAAATATTTTTAAAACAATCCACCCAAAAATCGAGCAAGATCCCTAAAACTCAAAGCTACATATCCATCATGCCTTGTTATCTAACAAATATCATTTATGTTCTGGTGGTGATTTGCAAATTTGTGAATTTTTTTAATATTATTGTCAACGTTTTCTGGCCACAAAGCATGATTCTTTAACCTCCAATCAACCTCCCTGTCTAGCAACAACTTTGTATTTTTTTGTTTTAGAAACCTTACCTTTGTTTTGAAGTTATTGTCTAGAAAACCTACCAAATTCATAAAATATAGCTCCTCTAATTGAGGTTCCACACCCAAAAGCTCGTTATCTTCCCTCGACCTTTTCTTATGAGCCCATTTAACATATAACTATTTAATGTATTTTGTTATTAAAAAAATTTCAAGGTATTATATTCTCGAAAAGTTCATCAAAATGGATCCATGTTTCCTTAATCTATTCCAATTTAGTCTTCCTCCCCAAGCTAATTTGCGTTGAATTTAAAAGGACTAGGAGATTTTTCACCCACCTTTGCAAACTCTAAAAACACGAGCATATAGTCTGATTCACCATATTTCCCTACCCACTGTGTGATCCTTATTATATCTACAACCAAAGGATTGATCAAGTCTTTTTGTGATTCTACTGTCACCAACATCCATGTTGTTATAGGTGGGATTTATTTGGACCGGCTTAATATCATAGACATATATCCTCCATTTTACATACTAAGAAATCATATTCTACATCATTATTTGTAGTAGATCCCCATATCTTTGACCTCCCTAAAGTAAAGTTGAAATCAACACCCATTATAATATTTTTTTATTTATTTTTAAATAAAACTAGGGAAATTTTATTTTTAAATGCTACAAGAGGGCTTGCAAAAAGAGTGCTTACGTATCCAAAATTCAACCTTTTCAAAAACTACATAAACTACATGAAATTCTTAAATTAGCATTCCAACAATTAAGGGACAGTATCCAGGGAAAATGGAATGTGTCACCCATCATATACATAAGATGGGAGATATGCTCACACATAGCAATTGGTCGATGTTGAGAGATGATACACCTTGAATCTTGCATGGGTGATGTCAGAGGGAGTTGGGATGGCACTAACCACTTCTTCAGAAGTACTTGAGCCATAATACCAGGATTGATGCAGAGAAGGGTAGATGATTGTATGTGTGCAGAGAGGAGAATAACAAATGTGCACATGGGGAAGGAGTACAAGAGATTAAATCCAAAATGGAGGGAGAGGGTAGCAAATCAATGACCTTCCATGTGTGTGCGGCGGAAGCTCCAACGTGTCCTAAAACCTCTGCCATGCGTCGTTGCCAAATACTGATGAAGTGTCTTGGCGAGTTTGAAATTGTGCTTCTCACATGTGTCATAGATGAAGCTCATGCTAGGGTCTAGGATGGAGCCCCTACATGGGTTGAGACTAGGAACCTTGAATTTGATCATGGGATGTGATTCAAAGAGGGCTACCCATTTACCCTTAGCGTCCTTATCGTGTCTTTGATAGCTAGATTGGCTTGACAATCAACAATTGCATTATTATGCCAAAGAATGTGGAGAGGAATTAGATTGTGAAAAGCCTCAATCTCTTGTTGGATTCACCAGAATATAACGCTCAATTTAATATCTAAAGGAAATGTCTTCAACCACACATGATTGATGACAACTTTCAAGTCTCCAAGATGAGTGATAGAGTCAATGCCTTGTTGCCTTGTCAATTGCAAACCTTGGAGAAGTGCATACAACTCTGCTTGGTTATTGGTGGCATGTCCAATGTTCCAAGAATATAGAAGCCTGATATTACCTCTTGGGTTAAGAATGACCCCACCAGCTCCTATCGCCCCAGATTATCAAAAAATTCTATCTAAAAAAACTATTTACAATAATAATTTCCCAATATTCCACACAATCTTAGCACATACCATAGCTATTTAGAAATATGAGCTCTTCTCATGACTCCTAAGTGTATAAAATAGTCCCAAGACCTAAGTCAAAAGAGAAAATGTTAGTACATATAAACACCCTTTTCCTCAAGGCCAAAATCGAACCCCCAGAACTATCCAAAGAATCTAAATAACAAAGGTCCAGTTCACCAAGAGAGAACCCCAACTCCTTTACTAACTTCCCCTCACCACCCATCATCTCTTATAACAAGAACAAATCCACGAGATAAGATTCTACCAATCTACGTAGGGCCTGCTTCTTCAAGGGATGGCCCAACCCTCACACATTTAATGTCATCAATTTCATTACGCACACACACGCGCGCGCTTGGCGCATTTACTACTCTAAAAATCTCATTTAACAGATGATGCTTACCCACTAAAGCCTTCTTCTTCACCTTTTTTTGAGAAATAGATATAGTGGATTTCCTACCTCGCTTAGATCTCAAAGGAGCCAAAAGAATATGAGCCCACAAACCTCCAACCATCCCTTGATCCTTAGAAATTTTCCTCACATATCTGGACCTGAGAAAGTACCTAGAAGAGTATTCTCCTCCCCTCTCCAAAGAAGAACATAAAATTTTCAAGCAATTCAAGCTAGAGAGGGGATTGGAAATCGAAGAAGAAATATTATCTTCCCTACTGGAATTATTCCTATTAACAAACAAGGAATTTGATTAATCACCCCCTCTTCAACTAGCTTCAAATTTGAAGATATTTCCTTCATTGAACCCCAACCCATACACGTATCCACACTAAAAGATACAATTCTATCATCCATGTCATTTGAGAAGGCTACATGATGCTTACCCCACATAAGAGAGATATGATGTGTCGATGGCTCCAAGTAGGCTTCCATAAAGACACCTTTTGAATGATCCACTAGAACTGCATTCAAAGGTGACTCAAACTCTAGTCCAATAAGATTATCTTCTTCATGCTTAGGGGGCTCCTTGTTTGAGTTCAAAATAGAGGATATCAAGAGTAGCTCTTAAAGTGGTTGTGGGGCAATGAAATCCGATAATAAATGAAAGGAAGTTAATAAGGGTGTTTTACTAAAGCTAGGGAGAGGGTTAATATACAACATGTAAGATAAAGGAGGGATCAAATGGAAATCACTACAAAATTTATTCATCGATGTGACCCAAATATACTCATACAACCATCGAATCTCTATAAGCCACTTCCTTGTGTGATGTTGGTCTTGCATGGAGTCGAGAATATTTATGAAACCCCAAGTTCCTTTTTGTGTGCCATGTTGCTTAGGCCAATTGGTAGCGTTTTGCCAGTCTTTGTACAAGGCATGAAATGCCCCATCTCTTTGCATCAAGGACTAGTAATAATAATTGCATTGGGTTAGGTACTTACAATTAAAGGAGGGTCAACTATGAGCCTTTAAGTTGTCACAAAGGAGGAATCAACATAGAATTGTCTCACACAACCACTAAGAACTCAAGTTGGTCAATTGAAAGGGTGGCTCCTTTATTAGCTTGAGCCTTTGCATCTATATTGAGCTTGTGTATGACTTGGTAAAAGACCACCTCTACTAATTGTTCATTGAGCATAGTCCTTTTAATTGTTTGGCATAAAGAAAGGAAAGATGGGGTACACATAAAGTAAAAAGACTGGATAATGATTGTTGGGCTTCCAATGACTGCAATTTGAACTAGTAAGTGTGCCTAGGAGACTCATTCCTTGGTAGGTTGTGAAGGCCACCACCTTGTTATTAGTAAAGTGATCAATTATCCACAAGAACCATAACGTCTTATATATTTTAAGGTCAAATACAACCCCCCTCCACACTGACTACTCCTAACCCTTATATCTATTTTGCATTTAAACTCTTGAAAATAAAAACATAAACTTAACATATTGTGTCATAATTCCCCTGGTCTAGATTGCCATGTTGTCATGGAGATTCAATTGTTTGGCAGTGTATTGGCTCCCAAAACTAGAGGCGCTTCCTCTTCCACGAACATAGTTGGTTGACACTTAATCTCACCGTCCATTAGAATCTCTAAGGAGATGTGAATTTTCTTCTTGAAGTCTTCCTTCTCTTACTGGTATTTTCCAAACACGTTGTAGGATGTCATTAAACATAGTTTCTGCAGAAGCTCGATAGTTTTTCCTTTGAACTTGGCTTATTGTTGAGCATTTCACCCGTCTTTGTCTTCGAATCCCTTACCAAGTTGACCAAAGAGAACAATATGTCTTCTCATTTGATATCCTACTGTATCTATGTGTTCACGAATCCATTTCAAGGGAGTTTTGCTTTCACTGGCCATGCCCTGCTTAGCAATGGTGATTTCAAATCACTCACAAGCTCTACCATGTTGAGAAAACTCCATACAAGTCTAAGGTAATATATTAGAGAAGTCTCAAAGAAATGAACTAGGTGTAGTGAAACTTTTCTTCACCTTTGCGTAAGAAATGGGTGAGCATTTACTACAATTTGGTGGTTTCTTAGGTGGTAGGGTCTCACACCATCACAATCTATGATGGATGTATCAGTAAATCTATTCCACTATTGGAGAATGTCTTAAGGTGTGAGCCCTCATTATGGATATCACAATTTGTGATGGATGTATGAGTAAATCTATTCTCCACTTGGAGAATGTATTGAGGCGTGAGCCCTGATTATGGATTATCACAATCTGTGATAGAAGTATGAGCAATTCTACTCCCCTCTCAGAGAATGTTAGGGGCATGATCACTTATTATGGTTTATCATGACCTATGATGGATGTATGGATCAATCTACTCCTTCCTTGCAGTCCAAGACATGAGCCCTCTCTATGGATTATCCATGTCTAATAGATCTTCATTAATAAAAAAGGTTGGAGGTCTTAAAGGGGGGTTCAAAATCCCTTTTCTCCCATAGTGGTGTATTGGTGTATTCTAGAGGTAAATATTGATTTTCCCTTGTGGTGGTTACTTAGTTTGCAAAGCAATAAACTGATTGATTGATTATTCTCTTAACGTGCTCAACCTTGTAACAAATAAACCAACCCTTAGCTTGCATGATCTAATCAACTTTACTAGACATTTTCCACGATAAATGGTAAACCTTGTCATCGAAAAGACCAATGAATTCAAATATAATTTTCCTAAAACCCATCTAAGGGCCTCTAGCATGTATTTGATCAAGGCTTCAAACTCAACTTAATTGTTGATTCTTCTTCCTAAGAATTTGAAAGTAACTGCAATAATAATTCCACTGTGATTTTTAAAGAATCCCCTAATACTACCAAACCAAGAAGATTTATTTTAAACACATAATCAAACTTGAATTTTACCCACTTTTTTGGAAGAGGTTTCCAATGTTATTTGATGTCTTGCTTAATGTTTGTGCATTCCACTGTGATTTTTAAAAAATCCCCTAATACTACCAAACCAAGAAGATTTATTTTAAACGCATAATCAAACTTGAATTTTACCCACTTTTTTGGAGGAGGTTTTCAATCTTATTTGATGTCCTGCTTAATGTTTGTGCTTTAACAACATATAGTAGTAAATTAATTAACAACAATGTTATAAAATGGAAATTTTATAAATTAGGTCATCTTCGATGTCTTTAGGTTTTCACAAGTTTCAAGAGATGATATTGAACTCTTACACAACTACATACATTAAGACAAAACTTCTAATTTTTTTATGACAATTTTTAACACAATTTTAACAAAAAAATTAGTTTCAATTTAATTTTACCATAATTATGCTTGCTTTTGCTTATGATTCCACGATGTCATAATGGCTTTTGAGAATCTTCAAATCACTTCAAAATTTTAGAAAGTCCTAAAAACCCATTAAATTAATCGAAACAATAATTTCTGTCAATTCCAAATAAATAAGTATTTTATCCATTGCTTAAATAACACCTGCCACGCTTTAAAAGTGTGAGGTAATTAACTTAACACCATCGATGGAAAATGATATAATATTAACCAAATTTTGTCGAAAATGAAATATCTCATACATATATAATGCCAAGGATTATTACTCGTATTTTATAAGAAATGTTAAAAAACCACGTGAATCTCCAAACAATAAATGGTAATGGTATTGTCCACATTTCATATAAAGAGGGAAACCAACGTTGTGTAGATAAGTATAGCGTTTCAAGTAAGAGGGAAACCAAATAATTAATTTTGAAAAACTTAAATTTGAAATATAAATTTTTTTATATATATATATATAATTTAATATTCGCATTGTTAAGGTGAAATGCATAAATGTGACAAATCGAAGGAAAAAAATTAATCCTAATATAAAGAAATTTTTTGCAAATTTAATCCTAATCCTAAGATAAAGAGAATTTTCAAAATGACATTGCATCATGTGAATTCTACACAATGTATTTCACCATTTTAAAAGTTCATATAAATTTGATAACAATGAAAGGGTTCAAATGTTAAAGGTTTATCAAATGAAAAAATATGATAATAATTTTACATTGAAGGAGATATTAAGAGGAAAATCAAAGTTTTAATTGTCTTCAAACCGAGGGTCTGTATATATAAATTACTCTAAAAAAAATATGATAATAATTTGATAGTGAAGGAGATAGTAAGAGGGAAATCAAAGTTTTAATTGTCTTCAAACTGAGGGTTCGTATATATAGATTACTCTGCTCAACATTCTAAGTAAGAGGGAGACTAAATAGTTAATTGTCTTCGAAATAATTTGATAGTGAAGGAGATAGTAAGAGGGAAACCAAAGTTTTAATTGTCTTCACACTGAGGGTCTGCATATATAGATTACTCTACTCAACATTCTAAGTAAGAGGGAGACTAAAGAGTTAATTGTCTTCGAATTCAAGTGTTGAAAATAAAATTTATATAGGTGTTGCTCATGTTAAATGCACAAATATGACAAATTGATGGGGAAAGATCCAACCCCAAGATAAAGAAAACTTCCAAGTGGCATTGCATTATCCTATTGTGAATATTCTACACTATGTATTCGACCATTTTAAAAGTTCACATAAGCATTGCATTATCCTATTGTGAATATTCTACACTATGTATTTGACCATTTTAAAAGTTCACATAAATTTGAGAATAATGAAAAGGTTTAAGTGTTAAAGTTTTATTAAATATAAAAAATTATGATAATAGTTTGATAGAAAAGGATATAGTAAGAAGGAAACCAACGACTTAGTTGTCTTCAAACCTAGGGTTTGTAGATAAAGTGTAGTTTACTTTGCATTCTAGGTAAGAGGAAAACTAAAGAGTTAGTTGTCTTCAAACTCAAGTTTCGAAGTTAAACTCTATATAGGTGTTGTGTTGCTCACATGAAATGCACAAACATGACAAATTGATGGGAAAAAAATCCAACCCTAAGATAAAGTAAACTTTCCAATGACATTGCATCATCCTCTTGTGATATTCTACACTATGTATTTGATCGTTTTAAAGGTTCATATTTTGAGAAAAATGAAGAGGTTCAAGTGTTAAAGGTTTATTAAATGAAAAATACGACAATAATTTGATAGTGGAGTAGATGAATACACATGTTAATAATTTGATAATGAAGAAGATGAAGATATATATTAATATAGAACAAAATTGTGGGTAACATCAAATAAAGTCAATCGGGATGGTAGTTTGAGTGGTCATCAAAAAAATTGTCACCATCCCTATTTGGATTTAAATCCCACTTTTTGACATGTTTGTTCTTAGTGAGTCGATTGCTTCTTTTTTTTTACATAAATGATTACTTTTTTGTATTGAGTATAAAAAGAGATAGTTGTGACCATATCGTCCAACCTTTTAATACAATAAAAAAGGAGATTCCACATCCAAAAATCCTCCAAAAAGTTCAGGGAGGGTTGAAAACTAGACCCTATCTGTTGATTGGCTTGTATAAAGCATCACATATTGACCAAACAAAAACAAAGTCTTAAAAAACTTAAATAAATTGAAACATTTTGATTACCAAGCCTCATATGGGTAGATTTTTTACTTCCCACTACTGAAGATAGGAGAGAGGGATATATATTCATGATTTATTCTTTATGTTGCTCAATATTGTCCTCTTCCATGCCCACTGTTTGATCTTGTCCAAAGGAACTAACTAATGTAGCTGGGGATACAAATTTCCTCAACTCCTCAACTCCTCAAACCTAGGTTTTTGCTCTAGCTCCAAATGTTGTACTTCCTCCTCGATTCCCCTATCATGTCTTCCTCCTCTCCCAATTTTTCTCTATTACTTTCTTCCCTTACCTCCAATAGTACAAGTTTCCCTTTGTGCTTTTCTAGTTTAGCTTTCATCCTTATTATTTGTCTTCGATTGTATTTTTTATCCCTCACATAGTTCTATTCCCATTCTTCTTTCCAAGTTTTCCATATGCCTATCGCTAATGCTAAATTTTCTTGATTGTTGTTGTTTTGTCATTCACATCTCCAAATTGAGCCTCGGATAGTAGAATGTTCACAGAACGTAAAGTGATTTGAGCGGTTGTGGTTATATGTTATGAACCAACTCCAAAATAGTCAATGAATGGCAATCCACTTCAAGGGGGAAACCTTCCTTTACATAATATCAAATTCACAAGAGAAGAGGAGATGCTTATACAAATGATTATCCTTTATTATAAATAGAAGATAAAGTGAGTATGATGTAACCTACTACTAAGCAGACCTAATCATAACTAATAAACTAATAATAAATGAGTGTTAAGGATTTAACATAGGGCCTTAGGGGCCTTAGCATAGCCCCTCTCTTTTAAAAAAATATTTTCCCTCAAAGCTTG
>CBVK0105244488.1:0-10854 GCA_900067695.1 Picea abies | reverse complement strand
ATCTTGTTTTTCATGTTTCATGCTTAAAGAAGGTGATTGGAACTAAGAGCCAAATTCAAACCAACCTTCCTGAGTTGGACGAAGAAGGCTCCATTTGGCTACAACCACAAGAAGTTTTGGACCAGCGTGAGTATCACCTGTGTCAGTGAACCATCAAGGAAGTGTTAGTCCAGTGGAAAGATACGACCCCAACAGATGCCACTTGGGAACCAGCGTCCATTCTGCAACAATTTCCACATCTCAAGCCTTGAGGACAAGGTTGTTCTTAAGGGGGAGTTCATGTTAGGGACCTAACCCCTCACATAGGTAGAATATTATATTCTGATGTAATAAAGGTCAATATTAATAAGGCTTAGCAATAAGGAAGAATAAGTTGAATGTAAGAAGACCTAATAGAAGCTTCCGCTTCTAGAGGGATCTTCCGCTAGATGGTTCTTTTGATAAACATATTTAGTATAAATAGGAGTTGAGGGTATGAGAACTTTTGTCTTGGATATTATTGTAATAGAGCTCTGCTCGACTAGAGGTTGCCCCCTCGAAGAGGCAAATGAACATTGCTCTCAGTAATCAAAGT
This sequence comes from Picea abies, assembly GCA_900067695.1. Classification (NCBI taxonomy): domain Eukaryota; kingdom Viridiplantae; phylum Streptophyta; class Pinopsida; order Pinales; family Pinaceae; genus Picea; species Picea abies. Next base: position 10,280 of record CBVK0105244488.1, on the reverse strand, counting down.
GCTCATCCTAGTGTTATTTTGGTATCATATTGGTATTATTGTGGTGTTATTCTGGTTATATTGTTGTTCGTCTGCCATTTCTAGCATTTTATTTCTGTTCTGCATACTTTTTGTATCTGGAATATTACACATGCTCCAAGAATTAGTTTTTTTTTCTCACCATCACTAGTAGTGTTGAAAATGAACTCCTACTTGGTTGAATAATACATGAATCCAACATGTTTTGTATCGTTTTTTCAATCTCCCCCTTTTGTTGATGAGGATATGTACAAGGATTTTTATTAAGAGTACTTCCATGTATTGGTTCAATTTGATGTTCGTGATCCCTAGATGGAGGTATCCATTTAGGAATTTCTTGGAAGACCCTATGGTGATTTTCCAAGGTGCATCTTAATTCCTTTGGAATATTTTCATCTTCTTGCTTTACTTCCATAGAATAAAGTCTAACCACAACTCCCCTACTACCCTTTTTATGAGCTTTCCCATTCAATGAGAGCTAATGACCCAAGAAGGTGCATAGTTAACCGTTTGAGTTCATATTGAATTCCTTCCAATTTAAATCTCATGAATAATTCCTTATAATTTGTAGAAATTGTACCTAAAGTTCTCAACCATTGAATTTAATGTTGTGGCTTTTTCCTCCACAATCAATACTACCTCCATTAGCAATGAGAATGTGAAAATTTGTCATTGGATACACAAAACAATTGAGTCTCTCTGCTAATATTTTATCAATGAAGTTATGGGTACTCCGTGAGTCAATAAGCACTATGACCCTTTGCTTCTTAATGTATCATGCAATCTTAAGGGTTTGAGGTGCTGACAATCCTGCCAATGCATGAACATATATTTCTCACCTCTCACTATTGTTCATAATTTCTACATATTTTTCCTACTCTTTTAAGTTCACAATTTCTTCATCATCCCTTTGTATAGATTGTTAGGTTAAACTTGACTCAGTGAAAGAGTCAAAGTTGTCAGGCCAACAATGGTGGTTTTGAGCACATGATTTTGCTAGCCCATGGTTTTAGAGCCCATGGATTGCATGTAAAGAAATCCTTTAAAAGGATAGTGATACTCAATTGTAATGTGCTAGAATGTGAGCAGTGAAGTATCATTTGGTTGGGGCTATGAGGTTGGTTGGCTTGGTCGGGATTGGTCAAGGAACTAATAGATATATTAGTTGGAATTCCCAGTTTGGGTTTTCCAGGATATTGCTATGTCCTGGTTTATTTTTATCTCTTTCTTGCATTTTCATTTCCTTACATGTGATGTCAGAGCATCTGAATGCCTTCAATAATGTAGTAAGTCAGTTATTGTTTGTTGATATTAAGATTTTTTATGAAGATAAGTGTATCAGTTTATTGTGCTCTTTACCAAAGTTCCGAGATAGTCTAGTTGTGGCCATAGGCAGTAATGCAACTACTTTAAGTTTCGATGATGTGGTCTCATCCTTGTTGTTGGAGGAGATGAGGCGGAAAAACATGGAAAGCCAGAGAAAAAATGCCTTATTTGTAAGAGGACGCTCCCATGAAAGAAATAAAATAAGTTCTCAAGAGGGATATCTAAATCTAGAGAAAGATCTAAATCTCCAAGAAAATTTGTATGTTGGAGATGTGGAAAAGAAGGGCATTACAAGAAACAATGTAGATCTAAAAGTGTCAAGAGAGGGAAGGGATTTGGTAAAGCCCCTTCTACATAAGCAAAAATATTTGAAGATGAAGGTAGGGATGTGTACTTGGCTTCTTCAAGCACACATGTAGATCATGAGGCATGGTTGGTTGATTTAGGTGCCTTCTTTCATATGACTCCTCACAGTGAGTAGTTTTGAAAGTATGGAATGTATGATGGGAGTGATGTTTTTCTAGGAGATGACTCGACAGCCAAAATTGTAGGATGACTTGAATTCAAGTTGAAGCTCATGGATGATAGGATTAGAACACTCCTTGATGTTTTGCACATCCTAGGATTGGCTAGGAATTTGATTTTTGTAAGCAAGATGGGTGATGCAGGTGTAAAAACAATGCTTGAAAAAGAAACATGTAGGATGGTTTGACGAGCAATGGTGTTGCTGAGGGGAGTTCGGATTGGAACTCTATATAAGATGCTTGGAAGCACTATTAGTGATGGGTGCAACAATGTTGTTGTTCCTGATATTGGAGATGAAGAAGGAAAAACGCTTATAATCTCTAGAGAAAATACTATGTTGGGCAACAATAAAGAGGGTTTTCAAGTATTTGTGTGGCACTACTACTTATGGATTGTGTTAACAAGGAAATTATCTAGGATGTGAAAACTCAGTTGTCCTCTAAATTTTACATGAAATATCTTGGTGCTGCAAATTTTATTTTGGGCATGGAAATTAAAATAAATCGGGCAAACAGGAAGCTATGGTTGAACCAAAGAAAATATGTTGAGTCAATATTGTGGAGGTTTAATATGAAAGAATGTAAACCTATCAAGGTCCCTATTCATGTAGGTGTAAACTTATCCATAGATCAGTGTCTGAAGACACATGCAGAGGAAGAGGACATGTCCCATGTTCCATATGCCAGTGTAGCTAGCAATTTGATGTATGCAACGGCTTGTATTAAACTGGACATTGCACACGCAGTGGGAATTTTGAGCAGGTGTATGTAAAAACTAGGGAAGGAGCATTGGGAAGCAGTAAAGAGGGTTTTCATGTATTTGTGTGGCACTACTACTTATGGATTGTGTTATCAAGGAAGATCGAGATTGGAGAGAGTGTTGGACATACATGGCTTTGTTGATACAGATTGGGTTGGAGATTTGGATCATTGAAGATCTGCAAGTGAGTATGTGTTTAACCTATTTGGAGGGAAAAAGACAGTCTGTAGTGGCACTCTCAACTACAAAATATGAATACATGGAAACCACTCATGCAAGAAAGGAAACAATATGGTTACAAAGATTGTGTTTGGGTATTGGGTTGGTACAACAAGTTGTAAGGATAGATTGTGACAGTCAAAGTGCAATCTTCCTCGTGAGGAACCCAACTTACCATTCTAAGACAAAGCATATTAATGTTCGGTATCATTTTGTTAGAGACATGGTTGAAGAGAAGAAGGTGTTGTTGGTGAATGTGGACACTTTGGAGAATGTTGCAGATTCATTAAAAAAGTCTGTGAGCACCAAGAAGTTCTCTTGGTGTAGAGAATCAATGGGCATTTATGCCCTGAATTGTTGATCATGTAAGCATGTGACCCCTGTATGCAAAGAAAACAACAAGTGGGAGAATGTTGGGTATGTGTTACATTCTTTGCACAATTTTGGGTCTCCCTATTAGGGATTTATTCGCCTTTGGGCAGGGGCGTATTTTCTCTTTTGGCAGTTTAGTGGCGCATGGTATTTCATCCCATGGTTTTCTAATTTTGATTAGGGAATTAAGGTTGTAATCTAATCTGGGCCAATGGATTAGAGGTTTTTTGGATGCCGCAAGATCCTATATATTGTATTGTAATCAATGAAGTTGCATTATGAATAGAATTAGAGGTGCAGCTCTAAAACAAGTTGTTGGTTTTCTCGGTTGGGTTTCCAACATAAATATCTATGTATATGTGTGATTACAATTGTTTTCTTTTATGTGTTAAGAATATGTGTGTGCATTGCATTAATGTTAAAGGTTTGAAACTTACATAGATGCCTTCATTTCCTCTTCCTTATTATTCGCCAAGGTGAAAATTTTTGTTTCTTGACATTTATGTCATTTTGACCATTTTCTATTACAACCAAAGCAAAGTCCTTTTGCTCTTGTTTCCTCCATTTCCTTTGGTGATATTTGAGTAGGTTGAGGTAGGTTTTCCTTATGAGCCCCAAATCTATCTCTACTTCCTGCATATGTTCTAGTAGTAGAGTTGTGTCTAGCTCTATTCTTGGCTTGAAAATGACAAGCAAACTACATAGCCTCCATAATATTTTTAGAATGTTTTAAGAAAAGCTCATGTTTAATGTCTTTCTGTAATCCACCCATTTAAGCTTCCAACAAATGTTCATCGCTTATGTTATCCACCCTTGTGGCCAACACCTGAAATTTGGAATTATAATCTTCAATATCACCTAAGTACTCAATTCTTGTCAATCGACTAAAGTAGTATTGTTCCCACAATTTTCAATATTGTGCTTCTAAGTCTCTCGTCAATAAACTCCAAGTATAATTATAAGAATGGGGATTTCTTTTGAGTACCCATAATCTAGATTTAGGAGCGGAACAAATTGATTAATAAACTAAATAGAATAAACACAAAGATGTGAAGAACAACATGGATATCTAGTGAATAATATCTTCTATTGAATAAATGAAATAGGATGAAACTGTAAAATTGCAGTACTAAAACACTTGCTCGAATGGTGGTAGCTATCTTTGAGAAGAGAAGTGGCTACTATGCGCATCCATCTGAGCAAAATGATTACAATGAAGCTCCAGAGGCATTTTTAACATTACTCATGAATTCCAAAACCCTAGACATCCAAAAACCTAACCCTAGGAGATGAAACGCCAAAAGTTATGTTGGCCCCTATGGGTAAGTTGGTACCTCAACTTCTTGGGGTCGTAAATTTTGCATACGACCTCCATTTTAGGCGCATGATAGCCCATTGGAAAGGTCTTTTCGAGAACTACACATTGCACCGTCAAACTTTGACTTTGTCTACAGTTTGACTATGGTGAGCCAAAAAAACACTAATTAGGGTCCCAAAACGACCCTGGAAGTACATAAAGATGTGTTGACATGAAAACATACAAAATGAGACAGTTGGATTATGTGAGAGGCCACCAGTATCCACCTGGAAGATGTGTAGGGCTTAAGACAACCCCTAAAGTGTAGAACCCACAATTACAAAGAAGTACAGAAGAACGTGCTCAACTAAAAATTGTCAAGAGGAGTTCGTTAGAATAGGTGGGTGGCCACCAATATCCACCTGGATCAGTCCTCCCCCCTTAGGAAGTAATGATCTCCATTACATTGAGTTCCATCATTAGGTGAGGAAAATTCTATTGAATTTGGCCCCGGGTGAGCCACTTTCCTTGGTGGAGGAGTTGCCCTGCCTTGACAACCCGATAAAGTTGGATCTTCTGCTGGCGAATGCCCTTGACCTGTGTGTCCACTATCTGATCAGTGGATGCATGTTCCATGCAGTCAGGGTTGAGCTATGTTGGTGTCGGTTGTTCTACAATCTCTGATGTGTCCAATAATGGTGGAAAATATGGTCGAAGGAGGTCCACATTGAACACTAGGTGCAAGCCAATGAAGGGTAGAGTGTTGAGCTCAAAAGCATTGCTACCCACAACCTTGGTGATGGTGTAAGGCCCATAGCGAAGTGGGTGGAGCTTTCAATGGGGCCTTGTAAGATGCTCCTTCTGCAAATGTAACCAGACCTTGTCTCCAACCTGAAACTGGTGCGGTACCCTGTGCTGATCATGGCGTTGCTTGTACTTAGCATTGGCTTTCTACAAAATCTCATGGACCTGTTGACGGATGTGTTGAATCTGCTCAATGAATCTGGTGGCTTTGTCGGTCTCATACTAAACATGGGAAGAGTATGTATGTGTGGTTGCAATAGGTAGTGCAACATTAATGGGACCCAAGGGTTGGAATCTTAGTCCCACCTGAAATGGGCTATGGTTGTTGGAGCTATGGAGAGCCTTGTTGTAAATGTGTTGAATATAGGGGAGACTCTCGTCCCATGTACACAGATGCTTAGAGTTGTACATGGGCAGGGTGTGCACAGTCATCCGATTGACGACCTTTGTTTGGCCATCTGTTTGGGGGTGGAAAGCAGTGGATTTAGTGAGCTTGGTGTCCAACAGTGACCGTAGACTCAACCAAAATGTGCTAAGGAACATGTTGTCCCGATCAAAGATGATGGTCTGTGGTATCCCAAAATGGACCCACACTCCTTCGAAGAATATCTTGGCAGTATCTGCCACTGTGATGTTCTTCTTGTAGGCTTTGAGGATGGCCATCTTCGAAAACCGATCAACGACCATAAATACACAATCATTGCCTCGCTTGGTGGATGAAAGGCTAGACATGTCATCCATAGAGATGGATTCCCAAGGCTTCTTGTGGGTAGGAAGAGGGGTGTATAAGCCTTTCTTCTTGATGGTTGGCTTGGAAACAACACAGACATTGCAAGATCTGATATACTTGTTAATGTCTTGTCGAAGTCTTGACCAATAAAAATGTTTTCGGAGAATGACCACAATTTTCTCCACACCAAACTTGCCATCTGACTGTAGTGGGATTCCCAGATCAACTTTGCACGCTCGCTCGCAGGAACACAGAGAGGGACCATATGGCACAACAATCCGTCCTGAATGTGAAAATCGGTGATAGTCACACATGTACCCAGAAGATGATAGGTTGTGGCGAACTCCAGATCTTGATGATAAAATTGGGGCCACTCAGATGCCTCATGTCCATAGTAATGGAGCACAGTGGTGAGTGCAACCACAGGAGGTCGACTGAGGTAGTCAACAACACGATTTTTTCTCCTTGTCTTATACTTGATGGTGAGATGGAACTGTTAGAGATAGGTGGACCACTTCTAATGGTGGTCATTTTGCAACTTCCCCTGTGTTTGTATGAACTACAGAGGCTTGTGATCAGTGTGGATGATCATCTCCTTTCCAAGAATGTAATGTTTCCATTGAAGACAACCTTGTACAATGGAATACATTTCCTTGTCATAGGTGGGCTATTTCTGGACATTATCTGAAAGTGTCTCGCTATGCTATGCCACCGGATGACCATGTTGAGTGAGAATAGTGCCTAAAGCATAGTCAGATGCATTAGTCTAAATATCGAACGGTTGTTGCAGATCGGGCAAGGAGAGTATTGGAGTTGAGCATAAGTGATGCTCCAGATCATCAAATGCTCATTGTTGTTCCTTCCCCCACACGAACTTTGCCCTGTCACCACCCTTAGTCATGTGGCCAAGGGCCCATGCAATATGGGAGAATCCCAACACGAACCGTCGGAGAATCCCAACACGAACCGTCGGTAGAAGTTGGCTAGTCCCAAGAAGCTTCGAAGCTCGGTTAGTGTGGTCGGGGCTGGCCAGTCATGGATGACTTGGATATTAGCGAGATCAACATGTACCCCATTCTCATCAATAATGTAGCCCAAGTATTGGACCTTGTTCATGCCAAAGGAGCATTTTTCCAAGTTGGAATATAGCTTGTGTTGCCGCAAAGTGCTCAAAACCTATTGAATATGCCGCATGTGTTCCTCCCAAGTTTTGTTGAAGATAAGGATGTCATCCAAATATACCACCACAAAAGAGTTGGTGAAGGGTCTCAATACATCATCCATCAACCTCATGAAAGTGGTTGGTGCATTTGTTAAGCCAAAGGGCATGACCAACCATTCGAAGAGACCTTATTTAGATTTGAAAGTTGTCTTCCATACATCAGTTCGTTCGATGGGAACCTGGTGGTAGCCATAATTTAGGTCAATCTTGCTGAAGAATTTTGTCCCCTTAAGTTTGTCAAGAAGGTCATCATTCCTGGGAATTGGGTACCGGTTCCTGACTGTGATTTTGTTTAATGCTATGTAATCAATACAAAGTCACCAAGTCCCATCCTTCTTCTGCACTAGTACAATCAGGCTTCCGCAAGGGTAGGAGTTGGGTCTGATGTGACCCTTTTAAAGAAGCTCTTGGATTTGATGCTTGATTTCGTCATTTTCCATCAGTGAACAATGATAGACTGGTCCATTAGGTAGAGGTGCATCGAGGGTTAGATCAATTGGATGCTTGACTTGGCAGTGCGTCGGCACCCTGGTTCGTGAGGAGAAGATGTCTTTGTACTCTTCCACGATCTCGTCCACTTGCTTCTGCTGCAAAGAGAGGCTTTGTGTAGAGGCCACGAATGTGGCGACAACCTTCTGCTTACTGTGAACATGGATCACATCGAAGACGAATTTCATGGTCTGTGAAATGACCTTACTGCATTTCTTAGCAGAGATTAAAGAAATAGCGGTAGGCGACGCTACCTCTAGTATCTTGTACAATTGTCTACCCAAAGTAATAGTAACACTGCAGGGTCTAGACTCATACACAACATGACGCTTCTGTTAATATTATGGTAGTTGCGAGAGGTATTTACCTCCACGTGTGAGCCTAAAGAGAATAGAAGACTCCGGGAAGCAAGAGAAACCCTAATGAGTTGGCTAATAACCCTAGAAGCCTTGTCAGCTCAAGAAGATAATTTATATTAGGTTATTAGCCTCCAAGAGAAGAAGTCGGCCAGAAATAATAATAATATATTGAACAGACACTTATCCAGAAGGAGAAGTTGGCCCCAACAAAACTGGCAAAACCACTATAAATACAGGGCGCCAGTTCTCATTTGCAACATCTCAGAATTGCAGTTTCCCAGTTGGTGCGCACTACAGTTGCAGTTTGGTGCGTACATGTGGACGAGGGTTGCAGGTGCAGCTACAACAACAACTATTTTTAGTGTTGGCTTGGAATATCTATTGGTGAGGGTTTGGACTATCTGATCGGTCTTTTGTGATGCGTTATCCTTAGGGAATGATGCGCTACCCTTTGTTTGGCTATCTAGCCTAGGGTTTGCTTCTGAAGGAATTCTCAGTCAAGGTTAAGGTGCTCGGAGGGAGGCTTCGGCCTATGGTTAGGTGATGAAGGTATCGTCAGTGGTAAAACGAGCACACCATCTTCTATATTCTAACAGGTTATGGGCCCACACCCCTTCAGTCAGCCTAAAACGCTGGAAGGAAAACATAGCCGCTAGACATTGAGCTCGTTGAGAAATTGTTGCTAGGGTTACTAGCAGGAGTAGTTTCCAAAATCACTGCAACTAGGGTTACTAGCAGAAGCAGTTGCAGAAACCCTAACCCTCTTGTCAAGGCACCTTAAGTGATGAGATTGACCTAATCTCCAGATAGATCAGTGCGCCCTAGCCCAGTGCATCTCTTGGTACTCTCAGAAGACCAAGACGTGAAGTTTGGATTTTTGGTCAAATCTAGGGCTTGACCAAGTCAAGCAAGCTATGACGAACTCTATGAAGTCTGAGAACAAGCTAGACGGAGCCTCTAACTTTAGAGCATGGAAGATAAGGATTGACCTCATCCTTGCTAAGAATAAAGTGTTGGATATTGTGAAAGGAAAGATCGTGAAGCCAAAGTTTAAAGAAGGAGAAGAGAAGGAACCGCAAAACGTTGCAGCTATAGAGAAGTTCAAAGATGTTGACATCAATGCCATGAGTATCATAGTGGATTCCATAAAAGACCACTTGATACCCTACATCTCCCATCTTGACTCATCGAAGAAGATGTACGATGCCCTAACAAATCTCTTCTCAGTCAGAAACATTGGACAAGTTATGAGTTTGAAGAATGAACTCCGTAACATGAAGATGAATGATGAGGACGGCATAACATCATACTTTGTAAGGATCTCCCAATTAAAATATCAACTACAAGCTATTGAAGAGATCACCTCAGAAAAGGAATTGGTGAACATAGTACTCAATGGTCTTCCCAAGACATGGCATGCATTTGTCGCAAGCATGAACATAAGGAAGGAGTACCCGACATTTGAAGAACTTTGGACTTGCTGTGCTCAAGAAGAATAAGGGATCAATGCAAAAGAGAAACCCCAAAAGAAGTACGCTGATCAAGCCTTCATACCAAGATTCAAGAACTTTAGGAACAAAAGGAAGTTTGGTTCAAGGAGGAAGCCAAATCAAGAGAAAGACATTTCAGAAATACAATGCTTCAGGTGTCAGAAGTACGGTCACTACAGGAATCAGTGTCCCGAGCTAAAGAAAAGGAAGGAGAAACACGAAGCATCGATTGTCGAAAAAAAAGAACCTACAAAGAAGACTAAGCAGGATGGAAGAGACTTCTTCTACTAAAAGGTAACAACACTCTTCTTATTTCTTGTACATATCTTGCTTACATCATCTTTGTACACATCTTGTATATCTATCTCTTGGAAAATAATGTGTTCCAAGAGGAACTATACCTATGGAAGAAAAAACAAGATGAAAAGAGTTATCATTAGATATTACACATGATGATCCAGGTGGATATCGGTGGCAAGATGATTTGGGAGGCGCACTACAGTCGAGTCGTTGGGCATTTCGGGGTCGAGAAAACCGTGGCAGTACTGCAAAAGTATTTCTATTGGTTGAACCTTCGACAAGATGTCGGGAAGTACATCAAGTCCTGCACTGCTTGTGCCATTGCCAAACCGACCATCAAGAAGCAAGGCCTCTATACTCCACTTCCTAC
>CBVK0105244486.1:0-23855 GCA_900067695.1 Picea abies | reverse complement strand
TGGCTAGCACTCTTGCAGCAATAAATGAAATCTACAGAAGACAAGGTGTTATGATTCCTTCCTGTCTGAGCAAGAACCCCTTAACCAAATCTCTGGCTAGCACTCTTGCAACAGTAAATGAAATCTACAGAGGGTATGATATTTCGATCCCTTTCTGTCTGAGCAGGAACCTTTAACCAAATCTCTGCTAGCCTCATAAAATCATCACACAAGATTGCTAATAAAAAGAATTACAAATTCCATTCAATTAAACTAAGACAGAGTCAGTAGTGTTTCAGCAGAGCGGAATCCATTAAACACAGTGTTTCAGCAAACGACAGTTAAACAAAGCATGAACAGAAATTATACTAGCACACTTCTAACTAATGGGTGAATCTTGTGAAGAAGGTGGGCCCTCCCTTCTCACAAGATTCCCCTGAATGAAAAACTAGAGAAGGATACTCAAAGCAGTCTTATATTCATCTGTCGAAATATCACATTACAATTTAAAAGAATAGAATGCGTCCCGCTTCTCTGGAGTTGCTTCAATGCATCAAAACTTGGATATCTCGAATGGTGATTTCCTCTGATTTAAAGAGGAAATCCCTTCAATACAATTGTTACACTGCATATCTGAATCCTATCCTAAATCGGATCTTCTTTCTAAATCAGCATAGGATGTCCTATTCTCACGCAACCGAATGCTATTACAGGAACTGAACGAGGTATTGTTGTTACGGCTGGTGTAACAACTTCTTCTCATCGTTGTTGATGTTGTTTCAGCATCGCAATTCGTAGGTTGTTTCAGCCACGTGAATTGCGCTCTGACTGCATTGACCGCTGACTGTGGTGGCTTCAACATCGTCGGTTCTGGCAGTTTCCTCTGTGTTTCAGCATCTGCATCCTCGAACTGTGTAGCAGCTCCGTGTTTCAGCATCTACGACCTCGGACTGTGTAGCAGCTCCGTGTTTCAGCATCAGTTCTGTGTTTCAGCAACAGCGGCCTTGGACAGTTCTTTGTTTCAGCAGTAGGCCTCAAATGTTAATCTGCAGTTTTGGACACTTATGCATTTCTAATCAATAGTTAAGTACGAGAGTGATGTAAAACATCATGCAAAACAGATTAAACGTATAGTAATGAGAAGGGACATTGTATACCTTTGAGATAATCAGATAAAGTGATAGTATGAGTCTAAATGTAGGTGATCAAGAGTATAATGGTGGCAAAAAGTATAGGCAAAAAGGTACATTGTGTGGTCCTAACAGTAATATAAAATCCACCTCATTACCTTTTCTTCGTAGTGGTTAGGAGTGGGACACTTGTTTATGGAAGTATTGAGAAAAACAACCCCGATGAAAGGTTTGTTCGTTCTTACCTGTCAAAATAAAACGAAGAGATATAATGAGCTAGTTGCAAAAGGTGGGTGGCCACCGATATCCACCACATCTAAGGCTGCACTATACTGATTAATCCTGTAAAGTCATGTGGGCCCCGTTTGGGTAAGTCAGTACATCAACTTCTCGGGGTCATAACTTTTGCATACGATCTATGTTTGACGCGCTCAATACCTCATTAGAAAGATCTATCTGAGGACTACAAATTTTGTGTGAGAAACATTGAAGGAACTTCCATGTTGCTCTCCATTTTCCCCAAAAAACATATTTTAGGGCCTCAAAACGGCTCTAGAAGTTTGCGGACCCAAAAAAACTACTAAAAATAGTAAATTACCAAAATTGCCAGAAAACTGTTTTGAGCCAGCCAGAAAAGGTGGGTGGCCACCGATATCCAGCTGGATCATATAATGTGAAGAGATCTTGATGTTTTGGGTAGGATATTGACCTACTACAATAAATACAACAAAGACAATATTGGATGGATGGGCATTGAACCCCCGGCCCCAACCCCCCATAGCACCAATGAGTGCATATCCAATCAAGTTATTTTGCATGTTCAGTTCTAAAAACGCTAGAATGGTAGTCTTAAAGACCTTGCTAACAATTACCTCACTAATGACAACTTCACATCCCACTGATTTCCCACATTATTCAATCCAATTCACATATGCAGGTTTCTTTTCTACATAGAAATTGTATACTGACAATCTAATTCAAATTCTTGATATTTAACATTTTACACCATCTCCATAAATCACTAAATAAAACTAAAACTAATACTAATAATCTTCAATATATCAATAAATAAAGATAAAATTATGTCTAATGAATTTAGAGTTACTACCTTTAAAATACAAAGTTACGAGATGGGATGGTACCATGATGGAGAGATATTCCTTTTTTGAACATGATGTATATTATATTAAAAAAATGGATATTATAGTCAAATATGGTTTTCCATTTTACATATTATTAAGAATCATTTTTTTAGTATTTTGGTGGAGTAAAAGAATTTTGGCCTTCACTACCATGTTTTTGGTGTTTGAAATGTCCTTACATGCCAGCCATAAGATATTTTAACTTATGATGACCATTTGTAGGTATATAGAATGGACTCCGCCTTACATTTCTTCTAGTATAAATTCAAAACTTATTGTCCTTTATGACTTAATAAATATGCAGATCAATGAATGAACCTATGATATGTTAATACCATGCAAACTAATTGTTCTATTAAACAATCTTTACAGTAATAGGTGATTCCTTTGTTCTAGTGCAATCTTAGAAGTAGTTTCTAAGATTAACACTAGATTTTGACTCTATGATATGTTAATACCATGCAAACTAATTGATCTATTAAACAATATTTATAGTGATAGGTGATTCCTTTGTTCTAGTGCGATCTTAGAAGTAGTTTCTAAGAGCAACACTAGATTTTGACTCTATGTGGATATTTCTAGGCGGCCACAACACTATTATAATTTTTTTGCTTTTCCCACTCAAAGGTCATAAAGGTTTGAAAAATATGAACAATCAAGTTAAATATTACAAACAAAATAACATGTCTTAAAATTGGATCCATAAATCTCATGGAATACTTCCATTAAATGAGTAGATAATAAAATTAAGATAGAATGTTAAGATGTAGAAACCAAACTTCAATGTACTAACTAATTGTGTCAAGGTTCCCTTATGAGGCCAACTTATGAGAGGGACTATGGCATTTAAGCCATGGAAATTTCAATAACAAGTTTATATTGTCCTTAGGATGCATATCTTTTCTTAGTTGGTAGAACTATTTGTTTATTTAATTTTGATCATTTTAATTATAAAAAATATTAAAAAAAAAATTGTATTGAACATGACATGATTTTGTGCTTTCCAACATACAAAATATAATGCATAATATTTCCATTTTGTGCTTTTCAACATATAAAATATAATGCATAATATTTCCATCCCAATTGAATTGTGTGGATAAAAGAAAATAACGAATTATAATGATAAATGAGGGATTGTATCTTAAAATTATAAACATGACATGGTTATGTGTTTAGCAAATGATAATAATAATAATAATCTATTTTTTAAGGTCACGGCCAAGACACACCAAATTGTTGTATGAGACCCCCTTGTGTGTGGGACAAGGGACCCCCCTCCGCCCAGCAATTTGACTGGTAAAGTCTACGGAGGTATACATACCCTACCCCCCTCTGGATTTGAACTTGTGGCCTCTTAAGAGGAAACACGTGTTCTAGAAGGGGATCTTCTAGAAGATGAAGTGGCCTCTGAATGGTTTGGATCTCACTCGCTTCTTTGATTTGGTGGGATCATCCTAATCTCCTCATCCATCCTTCTTTCACCCTATATAAAGAAGGATCTCTTATGGAGAAGGCTAAGGTTGAATAGGCTAAGATTTGTATGGAGAAGTTCTACTTCAGATTATTCATGAGAGCTTTGCTTTAGTTCTACAAGCTACATGGTGGATCTTCTTCATTCAAAGGGATTTGGAGAAAAGGTGTGTGTGTTAGAGAAAAGGGCTATTGAAAGGGGACCTTGCAACATCAAGGATCTGGTTGTATTCTCCAATTTCTATTTAATATGATACAACAATATGTTTCTTCCCATAAAATCATTCTTGTTTTACTATATGATTCCTTGATCACATACATAGGTTCTTGTTGAGTATACTTTATTGCTTTCACTTTATTGGCTTGTGTTTCTTTGTAGGTTCAATATTACATGAGCATTGGAATGGAGTGAGGATAGAAATGGCAAGAGGAAACAAAATTTAAAAGGTATGTTTTCTATCTCTTGTTAGCTAGTAAACTCGATAATTAGGGCCTAGGGAAAGTCTTATGTTTTGTTATGTTTTGTTCTAGTTATGGGTGGAACTAGGGAGATCTGTTTGTGTCTGCACTTACTGATTAGCCCAGCAACAAAATTGGCGACCATACTGGGGATACAACTTGTTTTTGGTTTTTTGTCTCTTACTTGCCTTTAGCTCGCCTTCCTTTAGTTAAATTCATTCTCTGAGTCTGTGGGTGATCCATCTGGACTCCCTGGGTCTGAAGGTTCAGTTAGATTTTTTCCTTTCTCCCATTTTTCCTTAGTTACAGAGATCATCGCACTATGTTATATAGACAGACTGTGACGATCCTCTGACATCGCACTGTGTTGGTTCAAACCAGGGTGACGAAATCGCACGATACCCAATTGGCAGCCTGTGACGACCCTAGATCATCGCACTGTGTGCCATTGTCACCTATGACGATTCCTGTAGGAATTGTTGGGGAGAGTCATTTTTTTCTTTTTTCACCCATTTTTTCCCCAATTTCCTTGGATGAACTTCTGATACCATTGTTTGAATGATTTATAAGTTTGAAGCTTGCATTTGATTGATTTTCAATGATTGAAATTTTTTCTTTGTAAATTTTGCAAGTTTTTGCTTTTGATTTTTGTCACAAGGATATAATATTTGGACCTTGGTCCTGAGTGCTTGTTGGACAAAGTCTTTAATTTGTTTGAAGTTTTGGATTGTTTTCACTTTCCAGATTGTTTATAGATTGAGAAACATTTTTTTCTTGCATTTGACAAAGAGTTTTCTTATCATTTTATTTTTGTCTGCATAGTGAGTTTGATTTGGGAACAAGGTTGTGAGTGTGTTAATTTTCTTGGATTACATTTTCTTCCCTGTCTTGCATCTCTGATCTGATTTGAGAAAGGAAGAACTGAAAATCATTTTCTTTTTAGTAATTTTTAACAAGAAAAATTTTGCATTCAAATATTTATAAGAGAAAATTGGAAAATTTTGTAAATTTTGATTATTTGGAATTTTGTTCATTCAAAAATTAAGAAATTGTGTTTCATAGCTTTTGTACTTCAAAAGAGATACCTTCTCCCTACTGTAATTAGATTTCATCGAATTGAAATATTGCACATTCATCTCTTATTGCATTTTATTGGGTCAAGGTCATACATATCATTAGTTTCATCTCCATGTCCTTTTTGAGTAAGCAACAACCTCTTTAAAATACATCGTAATATTAAAATTTATTAGCAACCTTTATTTTCTAGAAATTCTCTGCACCAACATTAGCTAGGATATCGATTTGGAATAGGTTGAAAGACACACTCTCCAAAGCATCAAAACACACAATAGTATCTTGTGATAGGGAGAGTGTCAAATCCACATTCTACATTTTGTCCTGGGAAGCCCTTCTAACACAAGGGTCAAACCTGAGGTTGCATCAAGACTGGTAGAGTTACTCACCCTGCTTTGTTGGTCTTGGTGTAGAGACTGTGTGTATTATTGGGGGTCACTTGAGAAGAAAATCCTGTGGGGACCTTCTCGAGTTGATTTCGGGCTTAGATACCCTTCCTTTGCGCATGGATCAGACTTTCCCCAGGCATCATTATAGTAATTGGTAACCTTAGTGGCCTATATCTTTAGGGTCTTTACATGAGGTGACTATGGAGGGGAAAGTCTTCACAGTACCTGGAATCGACATTGGCCAAAATCACTCAAGCTCCTTGGAGGGTATACCCACGATTATGTGTGGGAGCTTGCACCAAGGCGTAAGTTCGTTAAGCAGGTCATCAACGTAAATTTTACACCTGCTTTATCCCAAGCCCTTCTTGTCTTGATTTCGTGACGTTGGATTTCATCACCAACTAGTGACTTTGAAATAAGAAGGTTTGTTTGCTTGGTTTTATTTCTAGATTTTATTAGTGAGTGTTGTTTGTTTCTCTAGTTGGCCATAGATTTGCTCCATTCTTTATTTGGTGCGACCAATATTGACCTTCGTCGTTCACGTAGGATGCAAGGGCTACCTCTAGAAGATCCGAAAGATTACGTCCCTTTACTTCCTAACTCACCAGAAGGCTCTCCTGTGGGAGCAGTTAATAACGAAGTAGCCTCTGAAATTGGGAGTATGAATTCTTTAAAGGGATTCATAATTCATAATTCTTTGGAAGCATTAAGACTTCCCGAAAACTCGTTATTGAGTGTTGTACAAAATCTACAGTTGCTCTGGATTAATTCATCGGGAGACATTGTTGCTGACAAATATATTGAAGTACCTACTAGACCTAACGCGGAGTCTAGTGTGGACAATCCACTTTTTCAAAGTGAGTCATTTATAACCCTGATTCATACTGCTGGAATTTTCAATCCTAGCTTTGTCCCTCTCCATTCTTTAAAACACAATATTTTTGACACACTAGGAACGAGTCTTAATCAACCTATGGCATCATAAATGCCTGTGACTTCTACTACTTACACAGTACCTTTAGATCATTTTACTGGCACAACCAGTAATGTCGTCACAGTTTCAGACCAATTGTTGGTTGGTTCTCACTCAATCCTTCCTCTACATTTCATTGGCTCTATCATGGTCTCACACGGTATGCATTTTTATGTTGGAAATACAGTGATCACCCAATATCCTATTGGAACACCACTTCCGCCTAGATCAAATCTATCACTTCCCGTGGGTATAACGCTTTGAATACTTCCATTTCCAATCCCGCCCAGAATCTGACCGGAGGGTCAAATATTTTTATTCCACCTGGGTACAATGTTGTTGCTAGTTTTTTTCCTACACCCACCCAGGTTCTCTCCAGAGGGTCATACATTCCTCCTCTACCTTCACCTAGGGGAGCTAATCGTCCTGGCCCTAGTATCTCCAATCAATTTGGAGGCACCAGTCATTTTGTCGCTTTTGTTTTTTAGATTCTTGTTGGAGGTCAACCTCAAGTTGGAGGTCAACCTCAAGTTGGAGGTCAAACTCAAGTTGGGGGGCAACTTCAAGTTGGGGGGAAATCTCAAGTTGGAGGCCACAACCTAATTTATGGCCAAAGTATACCTATGTTACAATCTCAACCTTGGAATCTCCCTTTCCAAGGGAATAGACAATCGTCTTGGGGGAAACATCCTCAATTTGATGCTTTTGTACCCCCTAATCTCAGAAAACCATATCCAGGTTCTATGAATCCTACTTGGGGCCCAAATTTTCATTCTAATGCTCCTTTCCAAGGAAGCTTCCCTAATCAACCAACTTATGTTGTCTATGTGGATCCAAACCCTCCACAACCGAATCTGTCAGGACTATCTAACTATTTGCAGACTGCTTATGTTCCTACTGATATACCTACGGGATTACCTCCTCAAAACTACCAGTTTCCTCAAGTGAATAGACAGTTTCCTTTTCTTGCCTATTTTTATTTACCAGATTTATCTAGGATTTTGAATGATCCTATTTTTCATTCTCCTTACTGGCCCATCATCCCGGCCAAATTACCATCTGAAATTCCTAAGATTGATGGTCAACCTAGAGAAGACCCAAATAATCACATCATGACTTTCCATCTTTGGTGTTCATCTAACTCATTGATGGATGACTCTATAATATTGTGTCTTTTTCAATGAACTCTTACAAGTTCGACAACTAAATGGTACACCGAGTTACCACGAGGTTTATTTAATGACTTCAATACTCTAGTCATGGCCTTCTTAACACATTACCAATTGCCAATACGTTACGAGACAGGAACTGAAATTATGAGTTCTTTCAAATAATCCTCTTCCACTCACATTTCTGATCATATTCATGAATGGAGGAGGATAAGACGCTTAATCAAAGTTCCCCTTCCTGACCAGTTGTCGGTCGAGTGGTTTACTAAATCACTTATTGGTCCTATAGCTCGTGATGTTTCCATGGGTGGTGTTGTCACTGAAGAGAAAGCGATTAGTCGTTCTCAGTATTTAGATCTCGTTTATTCACAAACGGGTACTTTGTATGACTTAATCCCTTATGCTCCTTGTCCTTCTACGAATCCTACCCCGACACCTCCAATAGCTTCCCACGTTCTTAATGGCGTGATTGGCACTTTTCACGCCGAGACTTGGTCTAAACAAGCTAGTCACACCAATCCCAAATATACTACTTCTATTGTACATAATACTCCTAATCTGACTCCTTCCCCCGGTAAAACCTCTGATGTCAATTCAATTCAATCTACACCTACCAGTAAAAATCAAAATAAAAAGAAAGGGAAGGGTAGGAATAAGGAAGATAAAAATAATAATCCACAATCTAAAAAAAACAAATCCCAACGTGTTGATGATAAAGACAAACGCAAGCCTCGTTATCCTTGCCTTATCTATGGTGACGATCACTACATAAAATATTGTCCATGACATTCCGAAGTTACTAAGTTCTTGCAAGGAACCGGTACATCTTCTACCCCCGTCATCTTTTCACAACCTTTCCCTTCTCAGCAGCAAGCACAGTTGGTAATTCATGACCAACCCTCTCCCTCTACCACATCTCATGTGCTTATGTGTACTGGTGACTCCAAAAAGAACGATATTGCCATCACAACTCGATCCAAAGATTATTCTTCTTCAAAGGAAAAAGTGGATGATGCACCACCTCCGTTGGTTCAACCTCCTCCACCAACTTCACCTCCAAACGGTCCTCTTCATCTCGAACAACTGGGCCTAGATACAGTCCTTCATCCTCCTCCTAAGGGTGTTGTCCAAAATTCATCCTTTAATCCTCAGGCACGTGCTGCCCAAAACTATAGTATTGTAGAAGACCTTGTACAAGCACCCTCTACGATGTCGGCTCTCAAAGTCCTTCAAAGTTGTCCTGCTCAACAGAAGGCATTGTTAAAGACTATTGGTGGAATTGATCCTACTGATACTAATTTGATAATATTTTTTTTCGAAGATCATATTCCAAGGATTCCTCCTCATTTAACGTTTCAGATCCAAGTTGTTGTGGAAAACAATAATATTTTTCGAACTGTTATTGACGAAGGAGCCTCGACTTGCATTATGTTTGTTACTTGTTGGAAAGCCATAGGCTCTTCTATCTTGACCGAGTCACACAATACTCTTAAAGCCTTTAATGGTACAGGATTCAAACCTTACGGTGTTCTTCCTTCATTCTCTATTACGTTAGAAGGCAAAACGGTTAATGTCAAGGTTGAGATATTTGATGCACCTCTTCATTACAACCTTTTACTTGGTCGTAGCTGGATTGATTCTATGCGCGCAATTGTTTCTACCCTTTTCCATGTGTTACGCTTCCCGCACCAAGGAAAGGTCATTATTGTCGATCAACTGGCCTTCTTTAATGTTGATTCACGTACTAGCAACGTCCCTTTTATCTCGAAAACACCTCCCAGTTATGAGAATGTTGGTGTGGGTATTCTTAAAGATTCAACGTTAATGGGTACTTTCCCAGTCCTCCACCCAATATTCCTCCTCCTTTTGTCTCCTCGATCAATATGATATTGACTTTTGTTAGTGAAACCCCTGAGTCTTATGACCCTTGGGTAGTACCTAACCCTAGTGATTTCCTTTGTTACGACCATTGCATGCCTTTAAGTCCGGTAGAACTAGCTTATCAAGCTATTCAATCGGTTACTTCTTCTCCTCCTTCTCTTTGTGATACGTCTCCCGATCCATTTCATGTGATATTTCCTACCAACGAGATGATCATGGCGATCATGTCTATGGAAGAGACTCCATGGGACGATGGGCATCATCATTCTATTCTCTTTTTGGAAATCAATATCGTAGAGAGCTATCAACGGATTTCGACACCGTCGACCATTGTTGTTATTTCCTCTATTCCTGAACCTACACGCGATGTTTTGTATGAAGGGAACTTGAGCAATATCTCCCCTGCCATCGCTCTTGACATTTCAATCAAGCCTGAAGTCATGGAAAATGTTCATATCAGTGCTTCATGTTTTGTTGATGAAGTCCATACTTATAAAGCCCTTTTCCAAGAATTTTGTGATGTTTTCACCTGGAGTTATGAATAAATGCCTGGTATTGATCCCAATATTGTTATGCATGAGATTAATACATACCTGGATACTAAACCCATTCAGAAAATACTTCTCCCAGTACACCCACGCAAAGCTGCAACAATTAAGCTGGAGGTTGAAAAAATTCTTAAATCCGGTTTTATCTATCCCGTGGCTTTGACGGATTGGGTGTCCAATCTTGTTCCCATTACAAAGAAGCAAGGCACTATCTATGTTTGTGTCGATTATAGGGATATAAACAAAGCTTGTCTTAAATACAATTATCCTACCCCTTTCGTTGACCAGATTGTCGACGACTATGCCGGGAGTGAAATATTTTCTTTGATGGATGGTTTCTTCGTCTATAATCAAATCAACATTTCACCTGCAGATCAACACAAGAATGCTTTTATTTTCCCTTGGGGAACCTTCACCTATCAGAAACTACCTTTTGGTCTGAAAAATGTTGTAGTGACTTTTCAGCATGCTCTGTCTTACACTTTTCACGATATTAAGCACATTGTACAACCCTATTTAGACAATCTACTGGTGCATTCTATGCATCGCCTAGATCACCCAACACATCTACAGGCCATTTTCCTACACTGTCGTTATTATCACATATGTTTGAATCCTCACAAATGTGTTTTTTGTGTGGAATTCGGACGACTTCCTGGTTTTATCGTGTCGATACATGGGATTAGGGTAGACCCCTTGAAGGTTGAGGCCATTCTTAATCTACCTCCTCCTTCCACTCTGCACCAACTCCAAAGTTTGCAAGGGAAGGCAAACTTTTTACGTCGATTCATTCTAAATTACACTGAATTAACGAAAGTATTTACTCGACTTCTGAAGAAAGGTTATGATTTTGTGTGGGACGACACTGCAAACAAATGTTTTGAAGCTTTGAAACTCGTCTTAACCCGTACACCCCTGTTGTTTCCTTTGGATTATAGTCGAGATTATTTCTTGTACTTAGTTTCTTTGGACTCTACCATTGCTATGGTTTTAGTCAAAGAGGATGATTCCCACGATGAACATGTTGTATACTATCTGAGTCAGAGTCTCACGACCACCGAAACCAAATATCTACTTGTGGAGAAACTGGGCTTGGCAGTTGTTCAACGTTTTCGTCACTACATCTTATTATGCAGAACCACTGTTATTTCCGATTGCAACCCCATGCAACACATACTTACTTGACAATTGTTGGGGGGGAAATACTCTAAATGGATAGTTATTCTCCAATAGTTTGACTTGGAGTTTGAGAATGCCAAGTCAAAGAAATCTTTGGTTTTTGCTAATCTGATTTGTGACCTTCCCTCTATTGAGACAGAAACTATGGCAGAGGATTCCTTACCTGACGAATCCCTCTTTATGATCAGTTCTGATGACGTATGGTATGGAGATATCATCATCTATCTCCAGACCCAAAATTTTTGGCCTGATCTTTCTAGTACATATCATCGTCGTATTCAGTATCAAGCTCGTCAATACATTATCCTTGGGGATACCCTTTACCGCCATGGTATTGATTCAATCTTTCGACGATGTTTCACTTACGATGAAGCTGAGAAAGCTTTGAATGACTGTCACTCTGGAGCATATGGCGGTCATATGTTTGGGTATGCCACTACCCTAAAGATCTTACAAGCTGGTTATTTATGGCCTTCATTGTTTAAGGATTGCATTATTGTTGTCCAGAAATGCCATGCTTGTCAAACCTACAACAACAAGATTTGATCTCACCCTACTCCTCTTCACCCTGTAGTTTCCATTGGTCCATTCGCCAAATGGGGCATTGAATTCATGACATGTAACCCTCACTCAGTCGAGGGGCATGGATACATTATTGTAGTTGTGGATTATTTCACTAAATGGGCTGAGGCGATACCTACATTTGATAACACTGGGAAAAATGCAGTGTTATTCACATTCAATAATATCATTACTCGGTTTGGTGTCCCTCAAGCCATCGTTACTGATCATGGTAGTAATTTTCGTAATTTCATGATGTCTAAACTTACTGAGAAGTTGGGTCTTCGCCATGAAAACTCAACCCCTTACTATCTGCAGGCCAATGGCCAGGTTGAAGCAATCAACAAAGTCCTCACTACTATGCTTCAACGGATGGTAGGAATTCATAAGTCAAATTGGCACACGATAGTGTTCTCGGCATTATGGGCATATTGGACATTCGTTAAGTCTGCCACGGAGTTCACATCTTTCCAGTTAGTATACAGTATCGAAGCAATTATGTCGATTGAATGTGAAATTCCATCTTTGAAGTTGGTTGTCGAACTTCTTCCTAACACCTCGGTTGAAGAGGAACGTCTTTTGTATTTGATGCAATTAGACGAAACCCGTCATGATGCGGCCTTAGTTATTGAAATTCAGAAAAAGCGCGTCAAAGCTCAATATGACAAGCATGTCAAACCACGTGTTTTTTATGAAGGTGATATAGTTCTTTTTTATGAGCAATATCGTGATTTGTTGGGGGTCAGTAAATTCAAACCTATGTGGCGGGGTCCTTATATTGTGAAACGAGTGTTGGATAAAGGGGCTTATGAACTAGTGGATTATGATGGAATTCCTTTGAGTGAACCTAGAAATGGGATTTACTTGAAGAAGTACTATGCTTAAATCATTTTTGCATGAGTGTTGTGTATTTTTATGTATTATACTCTTGTGTGCTTTTTCATTTTTGGTTTCCACCTTTCAGCAGCTTACCTTGCATTGTGCTTGGTTTCTAGATGTCGGTGTCTTCATTACCCTACATTGGCTTCGTTGATGGCGCTAGTCGCAGTACTCAAAACTTAGCATATGTTTCTTGGGAAATCTATGCACCTATGAATGATTTAATTAGTCTACATGGTGTTTTCCTTGGTCGTGCAACTAACAATATCGCAGAATACAATGCAGTTATCGAGTTTTTAACTCACGTTGTTTCACTTGGAATCCATCATCATATTGTGCGACTTGATTCACAATTAATATTACTACAGTTGAGTAACGTTTATTATATCCGAAGTCCCACTTTGTTAAGGGTATATTTACGAATTCGCCTCTTGGAATGTCATTTTGATTACATTGAATATCAACACATTCCTAGATGTCTAAATACATTAACAGATGCATTGGCTAATTATGTGTTAGACAAACATTTGAGACATTTATAAAATCCAATCTCACTTTGTACATAAAACAAGTAATCTAGTAGAAACCTTATATTAATAACGATAAAAGTTCACAAAAAAGTGTTTTTTGTCCAAAGACCAAAATGTAAAAAATGTGAAGCACATGGATTCATATACAACATGTTAGCCTATGGCTTACCTTTACCAATAACTAAGTCTAAATTGTCACCTATATTTGTATTATTCATTTAGGATATTAGTAATATATCCTAAAGTGATGACTAATGATTTAGTTAAGATTGTCTAGCCTAGTCATCATGCATGATTTTAGGATCTAGAGCAAATCTCTCTATTAGGTGGCATCACCCATTGTACTATAAATATGTACCATTGGTATGAATACATGAGTGTTGGCTAGTGAGCCTTTTCCACCATGTTTTTGTTCTTGTTTATGTTTTATCAATTGGTATCAAAGCCATGGTAAAGAAATGGTGATAATATCATAGATCTTATGGTATTAAGGGCCTGATGTCTTCAAAAAAAATGGTGATAATATCAGAGCTCTTATGGTCTTAATGGCATGGTGTCTTCATGATAGTTTTCCATGAGTGATTCAAAATCTAGGTTGATGGATGATGGATACTCTTGGCATGTCAAATAAATTTTATTTTCTC
The DNA here is from genome assembly GCA_900067695.1 of Picea abies. Classification (NCBI taxonomy): domain Eukaryota; kingdom Viridiplantae; phylum Streptophyta; class Pinopsida; order Pinales; family Pinaceae; genus Picea; species Picea abies. The sequence continues at coordinate 9,845 of CBVK0105244486.1, read as the reverse complement.
AAGCATGATATGATCTACCTCCTCTGCATTACGAGATCAGTAACAATTCGTATGGAACATAAAGATTTGTTCGTAATCCACATCAATCACATTAGCAAACTGTCAGGTATCTCTGATCTGTAGTATTGGGAAATACTTTTTTTTGTTGTTGTCCATCTCTGTTGTTTCCGGCTGCATGCGAGAGAATACAACCTAATAGCTCATTTTTTAGGCACGCACACTCAGCTATATATGCCCCATGCACAGCTGAAATAATCAGGGTTCAGATCTAAATATCATGTCATTGAATAGTCTTCAATCGGGCTCTCTCAGCTTTGTTCAGCATCAGATTCAATATGTTTTAAATGTGTAAGTAATTGGCAGGTTTTGAGTAGTGAGAGGCATTGCCATCGACACATTTTCTCTATTTTTAGGCCATAATTGTGGTGTGGTAGTTGTTGTATCATTCATATACTAATCAAGGACAGTGGCAGTGCACATGCCAAATGATGCAACCAATGGCACCAAAATTTGCTATCTTTGGTCATGATCTCCCTTAATTGATTGGATAGACATTTTCCAAATCTCAGATCTATCCATTCTCTCTGCAAATTGTGCCTCTTCTCGATGCTTAACAATGCTTAACCCTGTGTAGCTTCACCAACATCCAAAAAAACTATGAATGGGTGTGCAATGTCGTTGTTGTTTCTACGAGTTTTTGAAAAGATATGAACTGGTTGAAAATGAGCTCACCCATCTTACCACAACTTGCAGATTGAAATCCAAGTCATATTAGATAGTTGTTTGCAATCAACAATTGCAAAAGATAAGGTGTTAAGTTGATTCGGTGTATGTAGATCACTTCTGAGAAACTAATTGACAGATTGTATATTTGAAATTAATTGTTGTAAATTTTGAATTAACAATTGCCAAGGGATTCAACCAATTCATTTTCCTCCAATTGCATAAAGTGCATGCGTTGTCTTTGTTTGGTCACCAAAAATGTTGATCCAATGATCCCGGAACACCCACGCAAAATGATCCCATGTTTGTTCAAAATCAATAAGAAAACCAATCCAACAACTCATTTGTGGTGAAAAGAAATAACACTTTGACCAACCATCTATATGTATTAAAAGGATCCCACTTGTTTGTGTGGTTCAATGGAAAATACTGGTGCGGGACCTGATAGATTCACCATGGTAGTAGTCCATGGGAGGTGAGGTGCACTCCAAGTCTTCGCGGAGGCAAAATGACCTTTGTTTTTCCTTTTGCAATTGATGTGTTCCATTGTCTCAGGTTAGCGATCAAGTTATGTCTGAGATCAACAATTGAATGTTCCCTTTTCACGGATCTGCAAATGCCTTTGTCCCCCAACGCAGTGGTGGATGTGGTTGTGAATTATCCAAATATGACACTACCCAGACCCTCACCAGATCCTGAGTTCTCTAGATCACGAATCCGATTGATATTTAGAGCAGATTGGATCCCAAAGAAGGTTGATGAAGAAGGTGCTTTCTCTATTCTTAATATTTGTTGTGTCATCTTGGAAGTGAAGCACATCAAATAAGAAGGGCATCCATAGTGGCGATTTTCCCTATCCCAAATTGAATGCTGAACAAAGTGCAAGAGATCCGCGGTGATCTATCCTCGGACTAGCGCCCATGATTCACCCTTCACAACAAAGATATAATTTGTTGTATCCACGTGTCATAAGCAAAAGGAAAGAATATCGTGACAAGAGACTTGTATCTCCAACAATGATGCAATCTCCAACTATGCAATCTCCATGAACGGATAAATGTGACAACAATTTTGTTATTCTCCAATACAAGATTCAACGCCTCCTTAATGATCTTATCCACGAATATTGAAGTCCCACATCTGCTTTCCATTCAAGGTATTATCATGCTCTTCTTTCAAAATTAAAATCATGGAAGCATCATTATATTTTGCATGAGATAATTTTACAAAATTTCAATATTGGTTAGTGCATGCACTTAAAAAAGGAGCAAAAACAAACTTTTGAAAGATTATAAAAGTTTGGCTTATGTAATTATTAGAAAAGACACATGTATGCACTAAGTTTTGAGAAAGAGTCACATTAAATGCCATACTTTAACCTCATAAAAGTATGTTTGAAAGTGTATTATGTAAAAAGATAAAAATGGTTTAGTTTTTTATATGGTTGATATAGTGAAAATTGTTCCAAGCATCCACTTAATCTAGCTTTTGTTTAAAATCTTGAGAAAGTACTGTGAATATTTTCTAAGATATTACTTCACAATTTAGTATGCTTATAAATACCATGACCTTATTATTGTGAGGGAGATTTATTATGTAAAAAGGGTTGAAGCTGTGATGAAATTTTGGTACAACTTTTTGAAAAATTTTGTAAGATTTTTGTCACTAGTATCTTGGTTTAAAGCTTGATCTTTCATTAAAAAAAAAATGCTCTTTAGTTTTAAGAGCTAATTTTATTTGGGTGATGTGACAAGAAAACATCTTAATAAAATAAAGTATTTTTCTTTGTGTCCTAGATCCGCCCGAAATTGAATAAGGGGATCTTAGAAACACCTTTCATTGTGCACGATGGTGAATGCTTCCATGAATGTTTCCATAGTTGTTTTATGTAATATTTTATGTCTAGTTTTGACATAACTACACTTACATACGACCATACGCGCAAACAGTACACAACAAGTTAAGAAAATTCAAGCACACAATTAATGCACTCAAAGCACCTGCAATCAAGTAGCCGCAAAGAACATTCAATCTTTTTAATTGTCAACATCAACATTCAACAATGATTCTACATCAATCATTGAAAGGGAAAATCAAGTTAATGAAGCATTCAAATTGAAGATCATTTGCTACTTGCAATAGTTTATTTGTAAGAGTGAAATCAAATCAAGTTGAGTTGAATTGAATTTGTCATAAGGTACATTTTCAGCTGAGCCCGACACCCTAGAGTCATTTTGAGTCAAAATTGACAAGGTTGAGTACTTGAAACTCAAATCATTGTAAACATCAAGTCTTTGGGATGCATTTTCAGTGGTAACCGACATCCTCAACTTCCTACAAGCAAGTTCAAGCAAGGAAAGTTCAAGTGAGCGTGAATAGAAAGCAAGCATAAAGTTCAAGTGAGCGTGAATAGAAAGCGAGCATAAAGTTCAAGTGAGCAATTCAAGTGAGCGAGTTGCAGATAAGCCTTCTTCTGTTGAGTCAAATTTTTATCAGGATCTACCTGTACAAGGAGACCTAATTTATTGTTTTTGAAATGGCTCAAAATCTAAAATTATTAGAGTTACTAAACACTCTAATAAACACCACTAAAGACAACACGGTGATATTGAACAAAGCAACTCTTCAATCAGTGCTAACTTGTTTGCAAGTGACGCAAGCTAAAGTTAGACTTCTTCAATCTCAATCCCAACTATTGAATGATGAAATCGAGGATCACAAAAATCAACAGCCAGTGAAGTGTTTTGAACTAGTTTTTGTTCAGCACAACCCTCTCTATGACGATGATGATGATGATGATGATCAACAATCAATGAAGGAGCAACTCAGTAAGACAATTGCAAATGCAGAAAAAGATGAATATATTCATGAACCTACATTTCAAGAGTTTTCTTTTGAGTTTAGTGAAGAAAACATTTTGATGATGCAACAACATGCGGTAAATCCACTTCCACATATTTCAAAGCAACAATTTTAGAGTACACTTTCCAAGCCCATCATCAAACCTTGGGAAGAAATCATCTACAACAAGAATAGAATGGGACTTGGATATGACAAGGAAGTTACCTTTCATATTCTCGATTATTCCAGACCAATCAAGTTCCAAAGTGTTGGATTCCTTCAAGAAATTTCACCTTCACATGTTCAAGTTCAACATCAAAATTATAAGGGCCAACATTACAATCGAGTTGGTCACAAGGAGAATCAATGTTTTGATCTCCATCCTTGCCAGCATTGTGGCAAGCATAACCATTCTTTAGACAAATGTTCAACACTAAAGAAACTTGCAAGATTGAAGATTCACTATGAGTGGATTGATCCTTGGCAATGGTCATCAACAACCAAGTGTCTATATAAGTCTTACCAAAGAATTCAATCTCAAGTAAAAACCAATCTTGTAGCACATAACATTTTTTTACCTCACATAAGTGGTCCCCTTATGGCGTAGCTTTCGAGCATGGCCCTCACGGGATGAGATAACATGTGGTAATTTTTTTGCATTCCCACTCTGTGTTGTACTCAAATGGAACAAGTATGGTACTCTCTTGAGCATCAAAGGAGGGAGTAGAATGATGAAACTCTCATGCATCTTAAGGGGGGGAGCTCAAAAATTCCAGTGACGATGGTTCATGAAACCACTTGTGGTCTCTCCTTTCAACTGACAAAGGAGGGAATTGATGATGGAATTGAATACGGTTTTCAGACAGAAAGTTTTGACAACAACAAACATCAAGTATGCCAGATGGGCATGAAATTTTCCAAATGGGAAACTGCGGTCTGTAGATGACAAACTTTAGCATAATTATGGTTCAATAAGTTTAAGATGAATCGTACATAATTGAGATGTTGATTTTGATTTTGAGAGCAATGATGTGGACGTTTGGTTCAAATAGATGGTCATTTGACCTAGAAGAGGACAAGAGGATCCTTCTGCATTACAGCTTGGAATTTGATTGAGTTTTCAGGCATTTTCAGGGATGTGTCAGACTAGAAGTTGATTCACTTCTCTTGGTTCGCTCTCATCAGATTGGAGTTTACATTAAATGAAAAAATTGCATGCATCTCGGCGCACATGATTACATAGTGAGATTTTCCAGAGATGGCAAACTTTGGCATGATTATGATTCAATGACTTGCAATTGAATCATACACATGATACATTGGGATGTTGTTGGACACCTAAAAGTGTCAAAATTGGTTAGTGGTCATCCAAAAACCATCAGATACATGGTATCAATTTATCAGTGGTTATCCCAAACTACAGATTCAGAAAGCACTTTCAGTGATACACTGATAATAGAGTGGTGATACTACATGTTCACCAATTAACAAAAGACAACAAATTCTTCTAGCTAAAATACTTGGCAAAATGATCAAATTATCAAGAAATCAGGGAATGTTCAGATATTGCGGTTGTTCACTTCCATATCTCAGCTCTCTTCCAGTTCATTTCAGATGAACCATTCAACATCCAGATTGACGATTTTTCAGAACGTTATTCATTGAGGCTCGGCACAGGAGTTTCAGTATGAAGACTTGGAATTCATACCAATTTATGTTTTATTGTTGGTATTATTGATCGGACTTGTGATTAAGGAGGGGATTGTTAGCCTATGGCTTACCTTTACCAATCACTAAGTCTAAATTTTCACCTATATTTGTATTATTCATTTAGGATATTAGTAATATATCCTCAAGTGATGACTAATGATTTAGTTAAGATTTCCTATCCTTTTCATCATGCATGATTTTAGGATCTAGAGCAAATATCTCTATGAGGTGGCATCACCCATTGTACTATAAATATGTACCGTTGGTATGAATACATGAGTTTTGGCTAGTGAGCCTTTTCTGCCATGTTGTTGTTCTTTTTTATGTTTTATCACAACAAGCATCATGAATGTTGCTCACTATAACAAGCGATTTCCCATGCTACTCTAAGCAACAGTCAACCGATGGATGCAGACACACCCACTGTGTGGCATTGGTAATGCCTAGGAATATCATCTATTGTGGCATCCGGTACATGCATGGTGAGCCCCTCTAGGTTTTGTTCTATGTCCTCAAGATCGATAGCAGCTACTCCTGCTATGGCCCCTCTCTCCCCTCGTCTCTCGATAGAGGATGATCCTAGCGAACGATAAGGTCCCACATCTGCATTTTTTGGAGAGAATTTGATTAGTCTTTAGACTTATAAAACAAAAAGAACATTTATATCATTAAAAACAACAAAAACATTATATAAAAAAAAAATCCTTCTTACCTATGTCTCCCCACTAGGAACCTTCAGGAAGAGCTAGGTCTGGATATCCATGGAAATCTAACCTGGCGTATGCATAATCATCAACCATAAGCATTTGAGTTCTCAACCATTGGAAGAAGGCATCATCATACCTGACAATGTGACCACCTCCATGTCGGGCCATGAGGTCTACCCACCTCTTCATCCTTGGATCTTGTGGAGAAGGTATACCCCACTCTAGTTGCAAGCATAGGACAGGGACCCTTTCCAGGAAGAAGGATACCAAAATAGACCCATATCCAAATTGTTTCAACCAACCACTTCTACACTTGATAAGTTGCTTCTTCATGATTTTTAGGATCCCTTCACACTAGTTGAAGACTCGTGGCTCCATACACTCCAATGCATACTAAAAATGGCTCTGCAGATCCATGTGGGGAGTTGCACTCCCTGCCATGTGAGTAATAGTATAGAGTATAGTCTGTAGAGGCAAGTCTCGGACATCCAAAATAGTGACCTCGCCGCTATGTTTCTTGGTACCTGGCACACAATGATGGCGGACGTAGTAGTTCATAGGCTCACTGCCACCCATGCTACCTGTCAGTGTCACCCGCAAACCATGGCGAGATAGTCCTATTAGGAAGTAGATATCCTCAATATCTATGGTGAGTGTGTGGGCACCCACATGAAATGTCTGCTCATCCACATCCCACATGTGAACCAGGTACTCAAGTAGTCTCAACTGGGCCTTCATGCCCTGAATCTTGAAGAATTTTAGTAACCCACACTATCGGACAGGCATAATTGTTCCCCAGTCATTCCCAAGAAAGTAATCTTCCTCTTCGTTCTCTCGTTCGTTCCACTCCAATAACTTAACTATGGAAAACCTGCTAAGGAACCATAAGATGAGTTTAGAAACATAAATTTCTTTCCTGGGGTTTTTTTCTTGTTGGATTCATCTTTTAAAATGTTGGGTTACGGTCATCGCAGGCTAGTGCATTCGCACAGAGTGACGTCATCGCCCCCCACTTATAAGGTCACCTGCAATGATCCTATATCGTCGCAGTTCTCGATATGGGGCACCTGCGACGACCTCAACGCATGGGTAACCTCCAAAAAATCAACCCAAAACATAAATTGAACCAATGAAAATAAATTTTAAAACCATGCAAAGATGAAGGAGAAGGAGATTACCTCTTTAGCGAAGACAATTCGTGAAATGATCCCCCGTACACTCTGCAATCAACAATTGAAAATCGAGGTGAAAAGGGGGCTTTGGAGCAATGTTTGGGCAAAGTTACAAATGAAATGGTAAAATGTGATTTTTTACCTATTTTATTGACTTTTATTACTTTTCATTTGTATATAATGTTATTTTTATGCTTTATCCAAACCCTAAAGTCCTAACAACTTTTCAAGTGGTTGATTTTCATAGATTAAGAAAGTCTAGAGGTGAGACGTTGGAATAAGGGTCCTCTTTTTTGGTTTGTTTTTATATATTTGTCGCATGTACAGATCCTTTTAGGGTTTTTTAGGAAAAACCCCGAGCTTAGTCTTTGTTCTTTCTCGTGCTCGTAAATCAATGAGAATGTAACCAAGTATACTTTTATCACTTTTTCGGACTCGTAAAGGTTATACGAAAAAGGAAACCCCCTGGAGTTCCCTCTAAGCCCTTTTCAGACTCTCTAAACATGAAAAGATGGTCGAGCGACCTTGTTCTTTTCATGCTCATAAAAGTATTTGAAGAAAACATCTGATGAGCGGTAGGTTATCACTTTTTCGGTCTCGTTAGATTAGTTTACGAAAAAGGACCTGTTGAATTTCTCTTTAAGTGTTTTTCAGAATCTCTTAAATTGAAAAACCCCTGAGTTTTCTTTCCTTGGACTCATTAAACAAACATCGAAAGACCCCTATGGGATCGAACCACTCCTTCTTAAGGTTCGTTAAACATACTCTGAGGGACTCGTCCAAAGGATGAGCTTACATTTACAAGCATATGTTATCCTCATCAAGCTTGCATAAAAATAAAGAGGTACTTGCCATAATGGTGGGGGGGAATTGGGAAAGAAATGCGTCTTTGTATTCGTGTTAGTGGCAGTAATAGTCGCTCTTGAACATGACACCCCCTTCATCATTGTATCCAGGTTGGGAAATCCATTTGTCTCTGATTTGACCATCTACAAGTTCATATGTTGGGTCCTCCTTGAGTCAAAGCTGCCAAGACCATTGTTGTGTCGTTCATATGTTCAAGAGAAGTCCAACCAAAACAAGCCCTCTATCAAGTCGACCATCTACAGTTATAAATATTCTACCATGTCGGCCTTCCCTGAGTTAGTTTTGAATCATTTCATACTCTGATCTACTTCAAATTTGTTACTTATTTTGTGTCGTTTATGGGGGATACATCAAGGCCCTCCTGTGTTGAGTCTTTTCCTATCAACTTCAACACATTATCCGAGAACAAGACTTGAAATCATTTAGTACCTTAGAACCTACATGCCTCAATGGAAAGTTACTTCGCTTCCAACAGTGGGTTCACATCACTGACCCCTAATTGGGAGATTCCATTGAATGTTCCACTTCATCTCATTTATTCACATTAGTTGGATTGTACTAGGGTACCTTCGGAGTCATTGACATCAATGGTGATTTCCCTCGCACTTGTTAACGGTTTTCATTATTGACCGGTAATCAAGTGGTTTCTACCATGTTCGACTTCAACACCTGTAATCACATGGTTATATTTGTACTTAAGGATGATGGAAATGAAGACCCTGGATCTCATCATTCTGATCCAGGTTGCGATGGAGTATTCATGAATTAGTACTGATACATAGATCCACCGTGTATGTCTTGTGGCTATGTCCAAATTTTAAATTCTTTAAAGCATAGATCCACAGTGTATTCCTGGTGGCTATGCCGATTCATGATGACATGGATCCACAGTGTATATTTAGTGGCCATGATTCACTTGATATTTTAAATCTGAGTATGGGAATGCCTACCTTAGACAATGGTATATTATTATGCAGATGCTTGATTGTTTGTAGGTTCCCGATCGATGTTCTCCTTGTTCGACACACACATTCTACAAAGTATTTCAATTGTCACGAGTTCCGGCTTCATACTTTGGGGGGCATTTTGTTACACATTATTTTGGTCACCCCAGTGATCAACTGAAAACATGTGTTTATGTTCCCTGAAAATACAAAAGAGTCTTTCTCCATGAGAAAAGTGATTTTCTTTCCTTTCTCAAAAACCATATCAAGGAAGGTCATTGCACCCTTCTCTAGAGCTAGACTACGATGTCTTCGCAGGCTGCTATATGTATAGGGTGCGACAATGCTAAAAGCTAAGGAAAAGTCAAACTTCATGAATGTTATAGAAGGGGATATTCTAGAGGATGAGGTGGCCTCCAAACGGTTTGGATCTCACACGCTTCTCTGATTTGGTGGGATCATCCTAATCTCCTCATCCATCCTTTTTTCACCCTATATAAAGAAGGATCTCTTATGGAGAAGGATAAGGTTGAATAGGCTAATATTTGTATGGAGAATCTCTACTTCAGATTATTCTTGAGAGCTTTGCTTTAGTTCTACAAGCTACATGGTGGATCTTCTTCATTCAAAGGGCTTTGGAGCAAAGGTGTGTGTGTTAGAGAAAAGGGCCATTGAAAGGGGACGATCTAAAAATGAAGAAGACTTGAAAAACATGAAAATTATTGCAAGTGAATGTTATGTGTTTAAAGCAAAAGGATCAGTTTGCAACACATAGATTAAAGGATTACTTATGCAAATTACACATAGACAGCAGCATAATCATTGAACATAAACACATAATCACAGCAATTGATAAAGGATTTCACCCCTCTCTTGGGCTA
>CBVK0105244477.1:0-16142 GCA_900067695.1 Picea abies | reverse complement strand
AGATCTCACCCATGGATTAGAGATGGCTAGAGATGATTTTAACCATTGATTTCTAGGTTTGGCCTAATGAAGGCTTAAGGGGGCGCATAGAGCAAAAGGAGGCATTCATTGTTCACTTCATCACTTGGAGAGTTTGGTGGTGAGGAAGAGGAAGAAGTGGAGAAGAGAGGGTTTGGAGCAGCTTGCTTGGACGCACATGTTCATGGAGGGCGCAAGGAAGCTTGGTGTTGGAGAATTCTTGCTAGTGGGAGAGAGCACTCTTGGAGAGAGTGTGCAAGCTTGCAGGCACTACTTGGAGGGCAGCAAACAGAGATCTGATTGGTGCAGGTTTGAGGCAATGACTCAGAACCTGAGACACAATACAAAATCCTAAGGCCAACTAATAATCAAAGAGCACACTCCTAAATAAAGATAAATGCCAATGATCACAAATATGATATGATGGTTGAAGGGGCCTCCCGAACTAAAGATTGTATGCCTCTCACAAGAGGATATGAGACTCCTGAACAATAGAGTGGAGATAACATAACTAGTTATAAGGACCCTCATAGGCTTCATAGTGTAGTCGATCAAATTCCTCCAGAGATAAAATCCTACATAAAGTTTGTGTGTTGTTCGATCCCTATCTGACTCAAGGCACTTGCAGAATAACCCCTGCAAGCAACCTATGTGGCTACCTAGGTCAAGCAACTAAATTCACCATGGTATAACCAATGCTCAGGTGAGCAGTTGCAAGTCTAGTTCACCGTATGGGCAAGGTAGAAAAAATTGAAATATCGAAAGCACTGCCTTTAAAAAAGGTAAAGGCACTAGCGATACCCCTAGATACAAATAGAACCCTAGAAATATATTTGACACTAGGAAGGTATTAGAGGGCTATCTCTGCAACCAACTTCACGTGACCTCACACTTAACTTCGGTGTGAGTGGAGCCTTCTAAGGACACCAATTACACAATGGGTTTCACCACTCCTTGGTCAGATACATACGTTGAGTTTTATAGCCTTGGAGAAGTTTACTCACAAAATCCTATTCCAAGGCTCTAGGTCCTACACTTGTTTGTGTACCCTGAAAAATAATTTTGTTTCTAATTAATTTTAATTATTCAACATTAATTTTAATGGCTTCTTCTTACTCAAGAGGTGCAATCATGAAGCTGATGATATTATGACTCAACATATATAAAAAGGAAGCAAATATAAAAACACTGCTAAGTATTAGGCTCGATTTTCAAAGAGATGGTATGCTTCTAAATGTTGTTAACAAGATGCAATCTCTACAATTTCAATGAAGTGCGATCTTTACTAATATGCCAAAACTAATGTAAAGTATCCAAAAGTGCAAATGCTATAAGTAAAATGCAAAAAACAACATTTTTTTTGTATTTTTTATATAATAAAATGAAAATGAAAGGACTGAATAACAACCTCATAGGCAAACCCTACTGCAATAAAAATGAGACAAGCCAAGAATGATACCAAGAAGAAACTACCCAGACCAGAAGGCAAGGACAACAAATGAGAAAAATGACAAGAAATGAGTTCGCCTAAAAGATTCACCAATAAACCAGCTTCCTATCACTCTGTAGGCACTTAACAGTCATAATAGGGACCCAAGAAGTCTAAACAACCAACAAAACTCACCAAACACTAAAATCAACAAAAAATACTCAAAAGTAGTGTACACGACTGATCAGGGAACAAAAGTGTATGTATGTTCCCTAAAGACAAACAACTTGTGTATGTACGCGACTGTCAAGAGAAGACCTACGTATTCCAAAGAAGACATTGCCTCGGCAAGGGTTAGGCCAAGAAAATCATATACACAGAAAAATATAGGATGTCAAGCAATAGGAAACACATAAACTCAGGCAAAAAGAGAGAAAATACATGTAATACCCCAAAAGGGAGATCCTCCCAAGTGGCGCCAATTTTGTTATAAGGAAAATCTCTCTATGGCTAGGGGAAAACCATAACATACAGAATGACACCTAGAAATCAACTCTAATCTCAAGTATGCTATATAAGTGAAAATGATAACAAGAGAAGGCTAGAAGCCCACCTTTCCTGGACGTCCGAAGAAGACCACAGTTGAGCACATGACCCATAGATTTATACCTCCAACTTGTCCTCAACAACAAAGATATGCAAGCATGTGGAAATGATATATAATGTTAGCATATAAACTAGCATAATCCATTAACATACATAACAAATACGCCCATGGAAAGTGATACAAATATTTTCGATATATAATTGGACAAGAAAAGAACATTTCTATTAATGTAATCAATAGAAGTACATAGGTGACAAACTTCTGTAACGACACATATCATAACAAAGAAACTAAGTCCTTCCAGCTGGGCCTTCACTACTTCAATCCTCCACAAATACAAGCTCACAAATAATAGGAGTCAATAAGGTTCTCCATCTCAATATAGGAAGATCTTGGGGGTTGAACACAAGAAGTTCATATTTTCAAGGACAAAGGGATGCAGACTCAATATGAGGTGAAATTTCTCCAAAGTGTCTTTTCTCTCAATGATGAATTATCCTCAAGGCTTGTATACAACTCAATTTATAGCCTCCAAATGGAATTGAAGGGTTGATTCAGAGCATTTTCAGTATATTGAAGGTCAAGGATCATGTATCTCGTGACATGACATGGAAACCCAACATATTTTTTAATTTTTGAGCAAAAAACCTGATGTACGCAGGTTGTAATGGAGCAACCTACGTATATGCGAGTTGTCTAACCGTGGCTCATGTATATGGAAAAAAATATGTATTTTTGGCTCTGGAGTGAGAAAAAAAGGGGAAATTAAGTCTACAGAGGGAAATGGAAGGCCATTAAAACAAGATGCATGGAGTGTGGTAAAATTTGTTATAACAATCACCTACGATAATTTTGTATATGACAATAATATCTTGGAGGAAGTGTCTTTGTACAAGTATCTTGGAATTGATATTCATCACAAGCTCAATTGGAACTATAACATTGAGAAAAGGATAAATGGAGGGTTGAAATCTTATCATGGGCTTGAAAATAATTGTAAATTAGTATACCTTTGGCTATGGGATAAGAAAAAGCTCCTCTTTGATACTCTTGTCACTCATGTTATCTTGTATGGATGTGAAGTTTGGGGATGCAGTATCTCTCGAGGATCCTGGAGAAAGATAAAGAAAATCCAAAAGAATTTTATAACTTATAATCTCAAAATTAAGGGAAATACACCTTATCCTATCCTCCTCATCGAAGTGAGCCTTTCCCCTGTTGAGAGAACATCTATGATTAGGTACTTAATGTACAAAAACAAGATAAACAACATGGATAACAAGAGGCTCCCTAAAATAGATTCACAATCCAGCGAAAGTCACTAATGACTCAAGCGGGGATGGCATAATGATGCCAAGTCTTGGCTAAATCATGGGGATGGCATAATGATGCCAAGTCTTGGCTAAATCATTGGGGAATAAAACAAGACATTATTCTACAGAATATCAATTATATTAAAAATATTGTGTAAGCTAAATTTAAGAAGAATCTATGCTGCGATAAAGAATTCGAGGATAAAAGAAAATTAAGATATTATAAGGAGGTGGTTAACCCTAACCTTGAAGATCAAAAGTATCTCTTTGTTTTGACTAGTCGTAAAGAAGATAATCAATATTTCTAAAATAAGAACTAATTCTCATGAGCTGCATAGTGAAACTGGGCATTGGACAATCCCCAAAACACCATGGCAAGAAATAATATGTCACCTTTGTGACACCAAGAGGGTTGAATATGAAAAGAAGTTTCTCCTAGAATGCCACGCATATACCCAAATTACATCCCAATTTCCAAATATTTGTCACAATACTGACCTTCCTAACCTTCTAAGTCATCAAAATTTAGTGATGTTGGAACACTTCTCTTAATGCTTTTCAAGCATTGAAATAACATTTTAAAGAAATCCAAGTAGTCTCTTTCTTTTCTTAAGGTCCGATAGACCAATTTTGATCTCAATGGATGTTAACCACCACAACCATCATTGTCTTCATCATCATCAAACACACACACAAACACAAAACCAACATAAATGCATCTTAACTCCAGATCTATCATACAAGGAGAGGGATCAAGTCCCTTGAAGTGAAAACTTTTTTTTTTAATTGAAAAAACTCAAGGAAAAGTTTACACCTTGATATATTTGATTCCTCTCAGCATATGATATATCTAAAGTTAAAATGAATCTACAATAATAATTTTATTTGTTTCTCAAATTCACATTCGCAACTACTAAAACAATTTGTAATTAACATCTAGATTTGATATTTAACTATAGTAATTAATTTAAAACTAGCTAAGATTTGGATTTCATATTTTAACTTATTATGTAATGATGTGCTCCATTTTGTATCACTTAAAAATGTGTTTGAATAACATCTTAATATATTAATGGTGTTTACTTATAAATATGTGTGATTTGTGGTAATTAACTATAATAATTAATTTTAAACTAGCTAAGATTTGGATTTCATATTTAAACTTATTATGTAATGATGTGCTCCATTTTGTATCACTTAACAATGTGTTTGAATAACATCTTAATATATTAATGATGTTTATTTATAAATATGTGTGATTTGTGGTAATTGTGAACCTCAAAACACCATATTAACACAACATCGTGTGCACATCAACATAACTATAAATTGACTTGTCTTTTTCAAGGTGAGTTTATAAGGTATAATTGTATAAAATACATCACTCACATTCTTATAACATTAATATTTTAAGAACTTGGTACATTATATGATGGTGGATTCAAGCCTAGGTTGTAAGGTCACAATTTTGATTTGTTTGCTTGTTAAGATTTTTTCTACAGCTCCTAGAAATCTTATAAGGTCTTAGCATGAAATAACATGTTTTACCAAAATTAACAAGAAATTTATCCTATAAGTAAAATGGCCCTTGTTGTGGCATCTTATGAAACATCATTAGTTCTTATTATTAAATCAAATAAAAAATTGGTTAGTTTGGCCAATGCAATCCTTGACCTGGATGTTTCATAGTAATAAGGTGGTTTGACTTATCATCTACTCATGTTTCTCTTAGGTTTTTTTATATTTTGAGATGAGAATTCTCATTTTTAGATGAAATTTCATTTTTTTATTCCACTCTTAACACATCATCTGTGGGTTGTATAGTCGATCTATGTTTGTCTCCCATAGACCAATGGATCAAAGAACATGCTTTATACGAAAATCTTGTAGATCTGATTGAGACCAATTGATTCCTCGGTTTTACTCATGCATTAGTCATTGAAGCCTCTAATTTTTCCTCAACAATTATTCATCATGGATTGTATTCCCTTGTGGGTTTTACTAATTAATAAATACCCCCCTTTTTGACTTTATCAGGGTTCTTCTCTAGTTCTACTTTTGGTTCTCAAATTTCACTGAAACTGTGTCATGTTTTCACTAGGATTGCATTCTTCTTATAGTCAAGCACCCGAGCTACCTAAAATGACAGTCTCCATCAACTCTCTCACAACAATGACTTGGCATTATAGTTGTGTTCATCTCTTAGCTTGGATCATTCCTTTTGTACCCATTGGTTGAGTTAGATCTAGGATTTTCCCTTATAGTTTTTTCTTGGGTCTTCTCCATCCCTTGTTCAAGGAGGATTATCAATACCATTATTACAAGGAGGAAATACAATTGAGGGCTAGAATTAACTATCATTCATTAATATTGCTCTTTTATTATTTGTTATATTTAGTGTGATTGGGTACATATACATCACAACATTTTAATACTTTTCTTTCAAGTAGAATGCAAGGAGATCAACAGTGACTTGGAGCATGGTGAGAGTTCCATTTTTTTGTTGGTTTCATCAACAATTACAAACTTGGCTTGGGTATTTTCACTCATTTTCCCTCTCATCTCATTTGGGAATTTCCTTGTTTTTTGTTTCCATGGTTAGATTTTCTATTTATGCATTGGATTTATATCTTGTTAAAGGATCTACAAAGCTAAGTGGAGTACCCAACTAAAATAAACCAAACCCCAGGTGAACATTGAATCAACATTAATATTTAACATAGTGATTTCCCTTCTTTCCCCCTTTGATTCCCAATTTCCTTCATAAACTAGATGGAAACTCCACTTCCTTCCTCCTCCCTCCTCACGACAGTGGTGAGGTCAGTTGTGTGGTGATGTGGTGCTTCACTTTAACCACAAGTCCACATTTTGGCAACTTCACGAGGAAGTTCATGGAAATGATACCCCTTTTAAAGCATGAAGTTTTCTTTTCTTTTTTTTTTACATTTGGTTTTGTTGAGTTCATGGGTAACTTTTTCCCTAACCCCGAAGTGATAGGACCTTGCACCTAGTTGCCAATCAAGTCTTCATCAAGAAAGTATCTAATTTGACAAAACTTACCCTTACTTACATGAATAATTTGAACATGGCTCATAACATCTACCTGAGTACTCATGACATGGCCTTCCATGTTCAAACCTCCAATATAGGATTTCCTCCTATGTTGCATCCTCAACCTACAAATATAGGACCTACTCTTTCCTTTCCTATGAGACAAGTGTACTCTAGAGGTTTTCCAACACCCCCTTCCAACTAGATACATATAGTTGGTATGATCCAAGTATGTTATGAAACCATGTGCCTCCCTCAAGCCAAGTGGACATGGAACTTATGGCATCCCATGACCAAGTGCACATGCAATATAAAAAACATGTCAAACATGTGACCAACCCATGTCCCATATGGAGATGTATTTCCATGACCTAAGACATGAGCTTAAGAACCTTAGGACCCTCTAGGGATATTATCATAATCTCCCTCAAATTTTGACTTAGCCTCTGACCTCTCAAGCTAGTAATAATGATCCCATTACCTTGTATGCCTCCTTCTTTAACAATAGGCTATACTACAAATAACGCACATCCTCCTACCCTCAGACAATATAGCCTACCTTAATGTGAAAATACTTTTGACCTTGAACTTAGTGGACAAGTTCTCCCATTTAAATGTGACACTTCCCCTCCTAAGGTTGACCTCATTAGAGCCATTTCCTTGGGGCAAGCCTAGGTGGATTTCCTTTAGATTATACATTGTCCTCTTTTCTTTTTGTCATAGCAGCCATAGATATTAAGCTTTAGACCATAATTAGATAGACCTAGTCTTTCCTTGTAGAGTTCAATTATGGCTATTGGTTAGCGACTAGGATTGCCTTCATGCCTAACTATCCTCCTAACCCTTTGTCTCCCTCTTTTTATACCATGGATCCCCCCTTTGTTATAAGTGTGTTGGCATCCTAACCTTATGTCCTTGTGCATGTTCATGACTATTCCTTTCCTAGTGTAATTATTTTTTCTTCTATTGTTATACATGGGGTATTGGTACCAAATCATTTTGTGCCTCCCATGTTTCTTTTGTTTGAGATAGGTTTGTCTCCCACTTCATTTCCTGCTATGTTTATGGTAGGATTCCACCCCCCTATTGTATCCTCACCTTCACTCATAGGAAATTTCCTCCTTTGTGCCTATTGAATGGTCTCACCCATCTCTCAGGTGCGATATGTCATCTTTCCCTTGCCAGCTGTTGTTAATGGTGTATGTGTTGTGTGTGCTCTTGTTTTTTCTATTCTATTTGTTCACTATTGTTCTTTAGTTTCTTAATATTTGATGATTTGTAACAACATTTTTACCCTTGTTCACAAGCTTGACTATGTTGGTCCCCTAGGGATTTGAAGGTGACTGAAATGGTCATCCCTTGTTTTATTTCTTTCTTTCATGGAGGTTAGATTATTCCTCTCCCTTATTGTGAGGTAAGGTGTTTTCTGTTTTTTATTTGATCTTGGTTTCTTGTAGGCATGTATATTCTCTCCTTCCAAGGAAGTGAACATTGTATCTACCTCTTTCCCTACTCTAGGTGAGCCATGATCTACGTCATAACATGTTACCCTTGGTGCATGTGCCCCTTTTCCCCTTAATGTTTACCTTTCTTTTTATAGGATAATTTCACATATAGAGGCCACAATTCCAATGGAGGATGTGGATGTCATATTCTTTTCTCTACGACATGTATAGGCTCCCCTCTAGCAATCATTGCATGTCTAAGTAGTGGAAACAATACCTTACCCGTTATACCATGTGATGTGTGTATGTAATTGTATGTGTCACACACTTTACCTCTTTCTTCTAGTTCACATGTTAGTTATCTTCTATTGATGGCCTATCTTTTTGTTTATGGATAAACCTTGTATCTTATTTTTTTATCTGCCATTTATTCTTAGTAGTTAGATATCTCATGCTTTCATAATCTTGTTGCTATTTTACAACCAATAGCTAGATTTACCATGCTTTTGTAGTTTATTGATTTCATGGTTTAGGTTTCATTTTTGATGACTAACCTATCATGCTCTTGCATCTAATTGATCTCCTCATTCTTAGTATTGTTGGATTTCTAGTAACCAATGTTGTCATACTTGTATACAACTTCATCCTTTCTATAACTATATATTTATTTCTCTTGTCACTAACCCACTCACATGTTTTTAGTAGGTAGTGTCCTTCAATTTTTTAATTATTTGATTGACTTAGTCTCTATTTTTTGCTTAGAAACTAGATATTTTTGTTCTCATTGTATCCAACATTCCCTACTTATCATGCATGGTTACTTGTGATCTTACTTGATTTTGTGTGGCTTTCTTGTTATCATTTTCCTACTCGATCCTTTGTGGTTCTTCGCCCATGTTTATTATGTTTGGGCAAGAGGACCTCCAAAATGACACATGTATTTCCATGTAAGAGACTTACCCCTTATGTCACGGTACCAAACCATTCCACAATTAGTCTATTGTCCTTTTCCCCTAATGCACCATTGCATTTTCTTTTTTTTCACATTTTGTTTTCTCTTTTCTTCCCTTATCCTTGCTTGTCACTTTTTCTTTGCATGGAAAATCAATGTTATCCTCTTCAATGATAACATATCCTATCGTCGGGGGAATATGTAGTACATGGATTTTGCACTTGGTGCATTCATGAAATCAAAGCTCAAATACAACTATGAGGCTTCCCATCATCTCGAGATATATTAATTCTTCTTGTAGTCTTTCCTTAGTTAGCTCATTTTCCTATACCTAGGTGTATGAATGTGTTTTCCCCATTTGATGTCTCATACCTAGGAAAGGTCCCCTTTATTACTTTCCTAGGTCATACTTTGGTTATGTTTATTCCTCAGTGGGACATTCTCTTCCTTAAATTAGACTAACCTTGACATTTGTGGTTGATTTTGTCCACCTCGGTTAGTTAGAGATGCCCTTTTCAAGGTTCCCAATATCCTCATATCCGTTGTGGGTGCACACAAGGGTTAACAAGGTCAAATATGATCTCCTTTTAAATTCACTGCCAATTCATCATCTACTAGTTGTACACTTGATTTGCATTTGTCTCTAGTGGACCAAAGAGCATGATTTCAATGAAAAAGCTATGGACTTCTACAAGACTAACAAATCCCTTAATTTGACTCGCAAGTTAGTAGTTAAAACCTTTTACTTTTCCTCGGTGATTTTTAATGCCTTGTATTCCCTTGTGTTTTTGTTAGGTCTATAAATAGCCCTCTTGTTTACTTTGTTTGGGTTCTTCTCTGGTTCCACTTTTGGTTCTCAAATATAAACAAATATTTGTTGAATTTTTGCTAAGATTACACTTTCTTTTCGCTCAAGCACATGAGCTTGCTAAAATGATTGCCTCCATCACATCCCTCATAATAGATATTTTCCCTTGTGATATTCTATTAGATTAGTTTCATCCCTATGTACCCATTGGTTGATATATATATATATATATATATATATATATATATATATATATATATATATATATATATATATATATATATATATATATTCTTCAAGGAGGATTACTAACACCTCTATTATAGGAAGAGCACCTCACAATTGAGGGACAACTTCATCCACCATTGAGTGATATATATATTTTTTAGTATTTGGTAGATTTAGTGTGAATTTATACATAAACATTGTATCATTTGGAGACTTTTTTTTCAGGTACACCACAGGGACATCAGTGATGGCTTGGAGCATAGTGGGAGTTCATCCTGATTACTAGCTTTATCAATGGTTAAAACATATTCTTGGTTCATCTGTGTTCAATGTTTTTCCATGTCATATCATTTGAAATATTACATTGTGTATTATGTCCATAGTTAGATTTCAATTTATGCATTATATATCTACCTTGTTAGAGAAAATTGAAACCCAAGTTAAGTACCCACCTCAGATAAACCAAACACTAGGTGAATGGTAACTCAAGAATAATAATTAACCTAGCAGCTTCCGTGCATCTCTCCATCTCTCAACATTGGACTTTGGTTGTTTGTATAAACTAGGTGGCAAGTCCACTCCCTTCCTCCTCCCTTATCATGATGACAGTAGGGCCATTTTTGTAGTGGTACTATGGTTCACTATAACAAATTCTCCATGTGCATATTTTCATTTTACTTATGATAAAAAAATATAATTTATTGGGAAATATTTCTTCTTACCTTTGATTGGATTAGGTGGGATGCACTTCATACCAAGCAATGATCACCAATCTCATGGAGCCATGAAACTCACCCCTTTTTCTCTTTATTTTTCTTGTCAAATCAACTTATCCTAAGTTGAGTTACCTTTTATGTTTTCACTTAAGATCTCAGACCATCTAATATTCTTTCACTTTGTTCTTTTAATATTTTTTCTCAATACCATTTAACTAACCCAGTTAAAATGTGTTTCTAACTATCATGAAACACGGTGTGTGACCAACCTTTGCATAACACTCAATGCGACAAGGTTACTAATGTTCTTCTTTCAATTTGAAAATGTTCTATGTTAATCGATAGTGATAATTTCTTGACATTTCATCCATTATAAGGACCACAATACACATTATACTTCTACTAGCCTAGGCTAAAAGATTCAAGAATATCTGTGCAAAACAAATGCATCAATTTATTGTTTCCAAGTAGTGTACTACAAACTTTGATGGTTAGTTTTAAGTTCAAACTTACGACCAACCAAGTAGTGCCTACATATTCATAGAGCATGCACTACCCCTACTAACGCTAGATCATGTGTATGATAGTTCAATTCAAAATCCTTCAATTTCTTAGATTAATATGCTATCATTATGTTATCCAACATTAGCACTTTGCATAATCCTCCCAAGGAAGCATTTGTGCACATGAAAAAGGTCTTCTCCATATTGGGCACCCTAGAGTGGGTGCATTCATCAACAAATGCTTAGGTTTTACAAATGATTCCTCACATTTATTAATCCAAATGTTTCATATCCTTCCTCTACAAAGAGGTGATATGATTTTCTATCTTAGAAACTCCCCCCATGAACCTACAATAATAACCTTCTAGTCCCATGAAGTTGCATACCATTTATACATTTCTAGGTGTTGGTCAATCCATAATAGCTAATATTTTAGGATTATTAGGCTAACATTCCCCCATTTAATCCAAAAGGTTATTTTTACAAATGCCAAGTTCATTTATGAACTTATTGAATTTTATTTTACCTAGTGGTTTGGTGAAAATATTTGAGATTTGATCTTTAGATGGACAATATTCTGGCTTGATGATGTTATTGTTGATGAGTGTTTCGATGAAGTAATACTGGATATCGACATTCTTGGTCTTAGAATGAAATATTTGATTCTTAGCCATATTTATTACTAACTGGATATCAATCAATAAAATAGTTGGTGTTTTCTAAATAACACCATGAACCTGCAAATTTTTGTGTAGCCAGACAATTTCACATGTTGCTTTCCATGTTGAGATATAGTCTACCTCTGCTAAAGAGTTTACCAGTGTAGCCTGATTTTAACAACTCCAAGATACTGCTACTAAACCCATATTAATTAAATAACTTGAAGTTGATGTTCTATCATCAATATCACCTACAAAATATGCATATGAATATTGAACAAGTTGAAAGTTGTCATTCTTCTTATAGAGAAGTCCAAAATACTTTATACCTTAAATGTATATGGGGATCCTTTTTTCTACATTGTAATGGATTTCTATAGTTTCCTGCATAAATATGGAAAGATTGCTAACTACATAT
Organism: Picea abies; assembly: GCA_900067695.1. Lineage (NCBI taxonomy): Eukaryota > Viridiplantae > Streptophyta > Pinopsida > Pinales > Pinaceae > Picea > Picea abies. The sequence continues at coordinate 3,995 of CBVK0105244477.1, read as the reverse complement.
GAAAAATCTGGATGAGTATTTGTCAAGTAAATGAGGCTTCCAATCATTGGTCTATAGCTAGTACTGTTCACCAATCCCCACCCCCCCCACCTTCAAATTTTGAAAGTTTTAAATTTTATTCCATAGGTGTAAGAGAGGGTTTACAATCCTCCATGCCAAAATTATTCAACAGTTCTATTACATACTTGGTTTGAATAAGGAACATTTGATGAGATTGTTGAGAAACTTCCACTCCAATATAGTATCAAAGTGGCCCAAAGTTAATCATTTTGAACCCTTTTTGAAGTTCATGTTTCACTTGCTTGATGTGAACTTCATGTAATGATTAAACCATCAACATAAAGAACAATAAATACCAAGTTTTGACCTTGCATCTTTAAATACAAAGTATCATCAAACTCATTACGTTGAAAACCAAAATGTTTAAGGTATTCATCTATTTTGGCATACCATGCTCTAGGTGTCTATTTCAAGCCATATAAAGCTTCAATTAATTTGCAAACTTTGTGCTATTTTACTTCAAATTCAAAACTTCACCACATGGCCTACCATAAAAATTCTAAGAAATTTTTAATAAAGAAATTTAATATGAAAAATAAGAAAGTTTCTGAAAAATGGAAATAAAAAATCGATTTTCAGGGCGTTGCACCGTTAAAAATCATGCAATTTCATGAGGAAACTGGGGAAGCACTAAAAGAATACATTTTTGATATTGAGAAAGAGATTTTAATTTTAAGAGAGAGAATAAAGGAATTGGAGAAAGCTATAATTCAAAAACCATTGTTTGTTGAACCTTTAACTATAATTCAACCAACACTTACCCTCAAAGATGTCCCTGAAAGTAGTTCCAAGTTGAGGGGTTCATCCGGTTTATTGTTGGTTGTAAGAAAATATGTTGGAGATGGTATCCAAAAGAGAATATACCTAATCCTTTAAATTTGGGAGTTAGCACAAAGTTCAACCAATTTCTCAATAAGTATTATGCATTTTAGAGAATATCTCCAAAAATAATTAGAGAATAATGAAGGTTTTTACAAAGAAGTCATGGGGACGTTTGCAACAAAATTTTCAATCTTAAGAAACACCAACATGAGAGAAAAATACCTCTAGTATTTGAATGAATCAGATTAACACTTTCTAACTGAAAATGATTAAATGTTGTCTGAATTGGATGTTGTTAAAATCAAGAGAGGTGATCTATTTCTAAGACTTATTGATCTTATAAAAGAATTAGATGGCCCTAATTTATTATTGGATACCATACTTATGTCTAAGGAGAAACTATTGGACCAAATAGAAGTTTTGAAAGTTGCATGGGAAAGTGAGTTTAGTGACTCGGTTGAATTCTCTGAAGAAGAGGTAGAGAGGTGGCTTGTCGGATACATAAATAAGATTGATGATATTGAGTACATGTTGCAACAATTGAGTATTGATTTAAGAGAAATGGAGAATGACTTATTTGAAATAAAAACCAAGAATGGAATAATGGTTGCTCCGAAGAGGGAGTATATAGAAGAATGATTAACAAAAGCATTGGTTAATATCACTGAGATAGATCAACATGAAGTGGTTACAACAGTTATGACATCTTCAACACAAAAACAACCATCTACAAAAGACGCCTCAAGAAGCAAGTGAATGGTTTGAAAATTTACATTGTAGTAAGTTAAGTAGAAACCTTATTTTTTCCCTTGCCATCTTTCTTCTTCATTCATTTTTCCTTTTTCCTTTTATGTTCCTAACAACCTATGAAACCTTTTATTTTTTCTTCTATGTCTCTCTTTCATTTTGTGGTCCACAGGAGCCCCATCCAAATCCTCTTTAAAGGAAAAACACAATTTATTTTATTTGTAACCAAAGACATTACTACTTATTTATTTAAATACATCTATTATTTTTTGAGGTTCCCAGAGAACTAGTTTGGGATATAACACCATTGATTTCTCAAGACTTTAAATTTAAGCATGAGATTTCAAATGCGTGTCTATCAAATTATTTATTGGGTTTAATGAAATGACCATTTAGGGTTCTTTGTTATATGTAGTCCATACTTTCCTTTCCCTTTTGATGAATGAATGTTGTGATGGAAATGTCATCCTATTTTAATGCACACTCTTTTGGTTAACAAATCTTGTAACATAGTGTAAATGTTTGCTTTCTATAAGATACCTGGTCCTTCTTAGGTATTCTTTGTATGCGAATATTTATTTCAAGAATAAACCTAGTCCTCTCTTAGGCACTTTATTTTTTCTTGTATGTTATTTGAAACAAAGGAGTACCACCTCTTTAAAAACACATGGGTATTATCATCGTGAGGTTGAATTAAAGATCGTAAGATAGTCTTTAGATCAAAATTTTTGGAAATCATATTGGGGAATTGAACAAAAGACTAGTTTCATAGATCATAATTTTTAATTACTCTACCCGAACCCAACCAACCCAAAATACAAATTGGAATAAGATATCAAAGAAGTATCTTTCACTAGTTGTATGACCTAACAATCACAATAGTAAGGAGTCATGAAAAACTTGAGAGAAATTGGGAAGTTCTTGCCCAAGAAGAAGAAAGAACAATAGCCTTGAGACAAAGAAGATAGTTGTAAGTCTTAGAAAAGTTGGAATCATACAAGGGTCCATTAACAAGAAGTAAAATTAAGAAGCTTGGGACTCACGAAGTTGCCGAAAGCTCAAGATATGAAACAAGTGAGTACTAATCATGGGTGATCAAGAAGAATAAAGAAGCAAAATTCCTAATGAATAAAGATAAAGAAATGACAAACAAAGAAACCTAAGAAGAACGTCTAGGTCTAGCCTGCTCAATTTACATGGAGGAAAACACACATTGCCAACCCTACCTCAAGTATTTTTACCTTTCTTTGTAGGTGATGGGATTATGGATCCAGAAAGACATATGGATCAGTTTTTAAGTGTTTGTGACATTCATTTGTCTGAACATGATTATGTAATCGTTAGATTATTTTTGCAAACTTTGATAGGTCGAACCTATGAATGATATATTTCCCTCCCAACTCAATCAATTAGTTCAATTGATGATTTAGAAAGTATGCTCATGACTATGTATGCACAACCTATTGCATATCATACTTTTCTTACTTAGTTTACCCAAATCCATCTCAAAAAGGGGAAAGAATCACTTTTCTTACTTAGTTTACCCAAATCCATCTCAAAAAGGGGAAAGAATCAGGGATTTTAATTTATGATTCTTTAGGATATTGAACCAAATCCCAGAAGGACAATACCCAAATGATCTTGTCATATTCAGATGTTATAAGAATTCCATGCCTTAAAATGTGAATTATGTAATAAGAGCTTCACAAATAAATGACTTGAATGAGGCAATCTAGAAGGCTACAAAAATGGAAGAATACATGATAGAGACTAATTCTGAGCCTGAGATTACTCTTGGAAAAGTTCAAAGACAAATGAATAATATGTTGATATCACCTAAAGGACCATGTACTTCCATAAGTTATGAAAATCAAGCAATTTGAGTCGGAATTCTCCAAGGTGCTCCCCCTAATGTGAGAAATGATCCTGGAGCTGCCCAAGAAACAAGACGAAAGAAAGAGATTGCTCAAATGAGTAGAAAAATTAGACAAATGCAAAATGAGATAACTCAACTCAAAAGAGGTGATAATATCATCCCGCCAAATCCAAATATGAGGGCTCCATTACTCGATCAAAGAATAAGAAATGACAGAATTGAATAACATATACCAAGAGCAACCAGAGCTTCAAATGCAAATGTTGTTGTGCTATGATAAATTGTATAAGAGGAAAGTTTTGAAAATTTTGATCAAGAAACAGTCATTAACCAAGATGAAGTTTTGGAATCAGTACAAATGGAAGAAGGTTCATCATCTTTTTATGTTTTTGACAAACAAGAGGATCCTGAGTATTTTCAAGACAATATTGTTCAGACCAAAATACAAGTAAATAAATTCAAGACAAGGGAACAACTTGGAAAATAAAAA
>CBVK0105244474.1:0-15439 GCA_900067695.1 Picea abies | reverse complement strand
TTATTCTATCTTGCTTTGTGGATCTATTGTGTATTCAGTATTTGTGGTGATTATATTGGTATATCTATTTTGGTTCTTAACACTTACCCTCGAAGATGTTCGTGAAAGCAATTCCAAGTTGAGGGTCTCATCCAATTTATTATTTACTATACAAAAATTTGTTGGAGATGGTGTCCAAAAGAGAATTGACCTAAACGAAATCTTACAACTCACCATCACTATTGAACCCCCTGCTTCAGCTTATACAAAATAGGAAAAGTGAGCCTCCTCGTGCGAGGGTATAGGTGATACTTCAAAAGTGATTCCAATGTCGCTTGGTGGAATCACATTAGCCAAAAGTATCTTTTTCAAACTCATTATTAGTAACAACATCGATAGTTTCTGCATCATATTCAATATGGTCTAAGCTCGCAACATAACTTTGTTATATCAATCTTTCCAGATCTTCAATGTCTTTCTCTTGTTCATCTTGAGAAAGGAAAGGACGATGGTGCATTCAAGTATTCTCTTCATCTTGTAAATCAACTCATGCGTCATTGAAAAAATATTCTTCGCCCTCTTCTTCATCTCCTTCAGTCACACCGTCAATGAATTGAGACCGTGAGATTTGGGTTCGAAGGAAACCACTCTTCTTCAAGTATGCCAAGATTGCTTTCTTTATTTGTTCTTCTCTTATTTATTTCATAGAATTCCCAATTTCTTCAAGGGTGGCACTCATATTTTCCATAATTCTTTTCATGTTTCCAAGCATGTCATTTATGGTTTCCATACTAAACGCATGTAACTTCAACTTGATGTCAAAGGTTTCACTTTGATACCAATTGGAAGCATAAAACTAGACATATATGAAATATATATTTAATATTTAATAATTTTATTATTCGACACCCATTACGATTACACCAACATAGATAAATACATACAAATAAGTAAAGTCACGTCTTTTAAATAATTGATTGTGACTTTACGTTACAATATAACTAATTTAAACATAATTTAATAAAGTTTATTACAAGTCATCCCTTCCTGAAAAGATTCATCCTCAAAGCATGGGTAAAGAAGAATGCTTGGATATAAACTCCTCATTTTCCCAAGTAGATTCATCTTCTGGTAATTTTTTCCATTTGATTGCGTCACTAAATCTTCTACCTCTCTCCATAGGAACTAGTATCTCATGATTAGATTCTCGTCGAGATCTATCAAGATCACGTATCTGTGTCTCTAAATCTTGCTGACAACGTAATAATTCTTATGTATATTGTTGATTCACTGGTCAGTGGAAAATGTTCAATAGACATAACCTATTTTACCTTCTCTACAAGTTCTTTTGAATCCCTAAATGTTAGGCAATTTGGAAATGATTTGAAGAATTCATTAGATGGATAGTCAACACACACAACAATTTTTCCCATGGCAAGTTCTTCGAATATAGTTGTACACACTACATAACTAACACTAGAATTTATAAACACCTTGTAGCCATGAAGCGATTTATCAACATGATCAATCCTCAGATTAAAATTTATAGCCAAGCCTATTTTATGAGAGGTTTCTTGGAATTTTTTTTAATCTTACCCATTTTCAAATACATCCACTTGAAGGCCTTCCAAGTCATTCTTATGCATGACTAAAAAATCCAATAGTTCTCTATAGCCTTTACCCCACAATATTTTCCCAATGCAATATGCTTCATTTGGAAAACTATTAAGACCATGTTCTTTTTCAGTGACCTTCCTCTGACCAATCTCAAGGAACTTTGGGTTGACATCATGCACATCGTAGACTTTGGATTTTGGAGGATCTCGAGTAGCAGTTGATAAGAGTGACACTTTATTATAGTATATTCTATTGATCCAATTGTTCACATGTTAAAAAAAATGCTTTCAACTTTCCATGTTTCTCCTTCTCTACGTATTCAAGGTAGTTAGTATGGACAATACAAATAACATACTGAAACTTGTCATATCAATATGAAATGGTATATTGGAAAACGTAACACATTGTGGTTCTACACCTACTATAGGTCAGCCTATTGCATCCATGTATCTTTGCTATCTCGACCTTGCAAGTTTTACATTCTCTTATCATGACCTTTGTCATTCTCTCTTCAATTTTTCTAAAAGGAGCAATCCCATATATCTTCTCATTCTCTTCACACCTTAATGGTGCATGAATCGACTCTTTGCATTGGATAAATGAAGCCATTAAAAATTTATGGTTTTCACAGTCCAAAACTTCTACACACTTGTCTACTTCACATGGAATGTTGTGAAATGAGTAATAAACCAAGGTTTGTAGTTTGGCACGAATTATCTCTTCTTGGGCCTGACGCTCTTCATACCTTTCAATGACATCATTTAGAATATCCATCCAAACCTCACACAAAGGAATGGAATCTTTGCAACCATCAATATTCATGCAAGGCAGAGAGCTTTGTGCTTTGTAATTTCCATATATGATTTTTTCAACATGCCTCCATAGACATCCAAAACAAAATAGATGCCCATTCACACATTGTATAGTATTTTCGAATATAAGTTCAAAATAACAACACCCACATTCCATATTTCATACTCCTACTACAAATTTAGATAGATCATCCTGATTTGTACTTCCCGTTGGTATCATTTCCTCTATTACGGCTCTATGTGTTTCTCTCAACTTCCCATGAATCTACATTATATTCTGGAGATTGTTAATGCATGTTGTCACCTTAATAGGTCGATGTGCCTCATATTCACTGCTAACAATACATTCGTTGCACAAACAATGTTGTAAGTATTCATATCGAAGGCTTGTTGACTGCATCTAGTCATGCTTAAGGTATGCATATTCAATATCTTCCATCAAGAAAGTGCGTTCTATTGAGATTTCATGTTCTGAAAATCCATGAATCTGTATCCTTGCTACCTCAATGAGAACAGAATCAAGAGCCTCACCCCCCCTCTTTGAAACTTTTTTTCATGATGTATGCCTTGACATGGTGAACTAAAATGTCTCTAGCTAAAGAGCAAGAGAAGAAAGGTGGATCTGTAAGCGACTCTCAATAACCCCTATTGTTTTCATGTCAAAAAATAGTCACCATCACTATTGAACCCCCTGCTTTAGCTTCTGAAAAAAATAAAAGAGAGCCTCCTCATGCTAGGGTACACATGATACCTCAAAGGTGACTCCAATGTTTCTTAGTGGAATCACATCATCCAAAAGTATCTTTTCAAACTCATTCTCAGTAACAACATCAGTAGTTTCTACATCATATTCAACATGGTTTGAGAGTCCACCATAAATTTGTTGTATCAATCTTTCTAGATCTTCAACATCCTACTCTTTCTCATCTCGAGCAAGGAAATGATGGAAGTGCATTCGAGTATCCTTTTCATCTTGTAAATCATCTCTCGCGTCATTGATAAAATATTCTTTTCCCTCTTCTTCATCTCCTTCGGTTAGAACGTCAATGAACTAAGATCGTGAAATTTGGGAACAACATGGGATTTGGGTTTGGAGGAAACCCCTCTTCTTCCAGTATGACAAGACTACTTTCTATATTTGTTCTTCTCTTATTTATTTCATATAATTCCTCATTTCTTCAAGGGTGGAACTCATATTTTCCATAATTCTTTCCATCTTTCCAAGTATGGAATTTATGGTTTCCATACTAGACACATGTGACTTCAACTTGATGTCATAGGTTTCGCTCTGATACCAATAGGAAGTAGAAGACTATATATAAAACATATATACTTAATATTTATTTATAATTTTCTGTCAATTAGGTTTACAACCTTGTGTATAAGTACACACAAATGGATATAGTCATGTCTTTTATCTAAAATACGCGACTTTACATTAAAAGTATAATTATTACATTAATGATTTAATTAATAATTAATGAGATTGTAATATACCTAAGGTATATTACACCCAACCCTTGAAATCTAGGAGTTAGCACAAAGTTCAACCAATTTCTAAACAAGGATTATGCATTTTTGAGAATATCTCCAAAAATATTTAGAGAATGATGAATTATTTTACAAAGAAGCCATTGGGACGTTTGCAGTAAAAGTTTCAAGCTTAAGTGACACCCACAAAAGAGAAAAAAACCTTCCCTCCATTATTCAAATGAAGCAGATTAACACTTGCTGGTTGAAAAAGATTAAATGTTTAATAGAAATTTTGTTTCAATTGGATGTTGTTAAAATCAAGAGCAGTAGCTTATTTCTAATACTTTTTGATCTTACAAGAGAATTAGGTGGCCCTAATTTATTAATGGATACCATACTTATGTTTAAGGAGAAACTATTGGAACAACTAAAAGTATTAAAAGTTGCATGGGAAAGTGAGTTTAGTAACTCGGTTGAATTCTCCGAAGAAGAGGTAGATAAGTGGCTTGTTCGATACATAAATAAGAATGGTGATATTGAGGACATGTTTCTCTAATTGATTTTTGTTTTAAGAGAAATGTAAAATGACTTGTTTGAAATAAAAACCAAGCATGAAATAACGATTTCTCCGATGAGGGAGTATATAGAAGAATGGTTAACAAAATAATTGGTTAAGATCATTGAGACATATCAAAATGAACTGGTTACAATGATTATGCTACCTCCAACACAACAACAACCATCTATAAAAGACACCTCAACAAGAAAGTGAATGGTTTGGAAATTTCCATTGCAGTAAGTCAAGTAGAAACCTTATTCTTTCCCTTTCCATCTATATTCTTTAGTCATTTTTCATTTTGCCTTTTTTGTTCCCAACAATCCATGAAACCTAAGGTTGACCCTTGACAATTTTTATTTTGTCTTCCAGGTCAATCTTTCATTTTATGGTCCACGAGAGCCCTATCCCAGTCCTCTTTGAAGTAAAACCACATTTTATTTTTTTTGTAACCCAAAACATTACTGATTATTTATTTAAAGACATCTATTATTTTTTGAGGATCCTAGAGAACTAGTTTGGGACATAAAATTATTGATTTATCATGAATTTAAATTTAAGCATGATATTTCAAATGTGTGTGTATCAAAATATTTATTGGGTTTTGTTACCCCTCAGAATAGGGGTAACTAAGGAGATGATGTCTCTAGGCCTGCAGGTAGAATACATGGAGTGCCAAGAGCTAGATGACCACCTGCGTCCACATTGAGAAAACATAGGTCCTCCTATCCACGACACATCACCATGCATCGTCGATAGCAGAGAAACATCTGCCACATCGCTCTGGCCCAAATGGACAACGAGTATTACTTAATGAAGTAACAAGTCTAGTCTCATGGTAAGCGTCACTTTAATAATTGAAGCATTTGAGCATGTTGCAAAGGGTCCTTTCTTGATTATAGAAATTTTGCTCGAAAATTATACCTTTTTTCTTATTTCACCTTGGTGGTTGACATGGTTTCCTAGTAAGTGGGTCACCCTTGGGAAAATGGTTGCTACTCGGGGGTCTCCTTGAAGGTTCATCGTACCATTCCTGCTCATACTTACCACTTTATGCCTCTTCCCATCTGTTTTCTCATATTTTGGGTTTTTGGGTTCACTAACCCCAAGAAGGAATTGTACCTCATTTCATGGGAAGAAGGGGATAAAGGCCTAGAGGTGTTGTAGCTGGAAAAATTCAAAAGAAATAAATAATCCTTTTAGATGATCACCTAAGGTTCTGAGAGCAATGAGATGCTTCTCCATAAAAATAAGGACCTTTGAAAGAAAAATGAATAAAATTGTCCCACTTGATGGTGGAATGCATTGTGGTGTCTTTTGATTTCCAGTGCATATGGCACTCAATGTATTCTAACTTCAAGTGACATTGCGTTGAACCTTTTCTTTCCTTGCACATAGCACTCAATGTTTGGACTGTAAAAAATTAAAGAAAAATAAAGGGCTTGGAAAAATGTTGCGTTGCAAATGAAGGATGCAACACACCCTCCACAAAGGTACCCATAAATGAGACAATAAGAGCCCTTGACATGTCAGGATCCCCATGCCCAAAATTATTACCCCAATCCATCTCATACTCGCTACATGACTTAGAGAGGGTCTTCTTGTGAAACACTCCTTGACTTGGGGAATGGTCTACCCAATAGGGCACCATGAAAACCCTCCCATAATTAAATTTGACAAATTTTATAAGGTCTTTGAGAATTTGTTTAGTTTAAAAAGGGGGGATCTAATAAGTGATTGTGTTGTTGTAATAAAAATTAAGCTACAATCATTAGGTCTGCAATGAACTTATTCTCTCATATTCTTTTTCCACTTTTCTACCACTGAAAATTACTCGTAAGATGTGATAACTATTATATTGATGATAAGCTATTGATTGAGTGGTTTACTTGATAATTTTAGTGGCTAGAATTTGCTGTTGCAGAATTTTTTTTCTACAGCCATTGGGCTGTCATAAATGCTTACTAATAATACTCATTAACAACCCTAATTTGTCATCAAAGTCTTGGTCTAAACATTAGAATTTTGTGTACTAGTTGCAATCTTTATTTTCCAATATTATATACTTCATTTTGATGATTTAAATTTGAAGTTGTTATAACTTCTTCATTGCTGATATATATTTCCTTACTACTGCCATTTTGGGAAAACAAGTTTTCTTGTTGATTCCCCACTTGTCTTGAGGCTTATCTCATCATATTTGGTCTTGTTTTGTTTTTTCTAACATTGTTTTGCAGGTACACAACCTTGGCAAGCATTTACCACCTCCAAATACTCTCTCCTTAAGCCTCAAGTTCATCTTAGACCATGACCTATAAGGGTGTTCTTCTATCTCCTTGATTCTCCCCTTGCAATTCCGCCTAGGGTCACCTAGGAAGTCTCCTTGGTGTTGGAATTGTCCTTCACTAAAATGAGGGGGATATCTATTGAGGTGACAGTGATAGGTGTCCCCAGTTGTGTCACACACTTTTTGTTTTGGTTGGGATTTTCCCAAACTACAAAATGTGCGATAACATTTTTGGCTTCATTGTCAAGGATGATTTTCAATCCTTTCCGATCCCATAACAACATTTGGAAAGTCTATCCCAAATCCTTTACCCATATATTTCTTGGAAATTCCATTTGAGGGAAGTTCCCTTTTCACCTTGATGAGATTCACCTAAGTTCATTTGACGACTCCATTGATGCATCATGGAAGTATATGATGAATGCTTGCCAGAAAAATGGGATGATATCCCTAAGTTTGATGGTGATCCATGTTTGGCTGTTGCATATGTTTTCAGGTTTACCAAATACATTGGTATGCATGAGATAACCTAGGATGATGTTCTGACACAATTGTTCTTGTTATCTTTAGATAAGAAACAAAGGAATTTGATCAAGAATACTTTCATCCCAAAGGTATTAGCCTCCACAACCATCTTCATCTGATAATTTCTCAAGCATTGTGGACCAAGATCCCAACAATTTGAAGATACTATTCAAGACCTTGAGGATGCTTTTCAAAAATAAATAATTCCATTAGATCCAATTGAGAATTTGAGGGCAGTTTCTTCTCTACCCCTTGAAGAATCATTGGATCAAGTACCTTTTCCCCATAGTAATGAAGAAGTTTTTGAAGAAGAGGTCTTTGAAGAGGAGGAATACTCCAATGAAGTACATGATCTTTACAAGACATCACCCACCATAGATAAATCCCATGATGGCGAGAAGAACACAAGTTGATTTTTTAATCCCCTGGAGAACAATCAGATGAAGCACTCCTCATTGAGATTTAATCCCCTGTAATGAAGATATTATTAAAGAACATTCCCATGAAGAAAGCTACCAAGAAGAAAATGAATAATTCCGATAAAGTGCAACATGTTGAAGATCCAGATGAGACACTTGTACCCATACTCCCACTTGACGAAGGTGAAGAAGTGATCAATCCCAATGATATAGTTGATCAACACATTGATGATTTCATACATGTTGGGAGGCATAGATGGGACATGGGTTGTTTCATTTTTGATGGAGATCCCATTTACAACATCGAGGGTAGTTTTCAAAAGAAGAGCGTTGATTTGTCTTCTTGAGAGAACTAGTCTTCATACTTGGATGATCTAGGTATTTGGAAACCCGATGATGATATGAGTGCAGATGGGTCTCATCCATCCCAATATGACTTGTTGTAGTATACTCATGATGATTTCCAATCATACCTTGGGAGTTGTGATGCATATCCTTTTGAGCACTCAAATTTGTTATATGATTTTCAACCCTACTTGCATTCAAATATTAATGGACATAAGACCCTTGTCTTCCAAGAGCATTCGAAGACTCAAATTATAGAGAATCGATGTTTTTATATTGGGGTTGTTGTAGGAATTCCAAAATAAAGAAACAACATGATTTGAATGTGGAAAAAGATTCTTTATTTAGACCCGAGTTTGCCCCTTATCTCACATCTTCTTCCTTGGAAAAATATGGTTTCTTCTTTGGATTTCTCACCTCATCTCAGCCTTTAGGGAATAATGTTATTCTAAGTGAGGACGAAGATGATCCATCGTCTATATGGGGTAGTCGTATTAAGAGATGGATTGATCAAGCTTGTAGCTACCTTTTCCAGTGTGATTTTGTCCTTCCCTCCCACCTCCATGAGTTGATTTCTATGATTAATCACATAATCATTTATGCTCATGATTATTATGTTCTTAACTTATATTTGTTGTATTACATGATTAAGCACATGGGGAGATACCTTGATGAGATGATAAATTGGTTGCATTAGTTGTATGATTTCACCTGATATATTTAGGGTTTGAATTTTATGGGCCTCGGGCCCCAGGTAAGCAGGTAGGTCATTTGCTTTCCTACATTGCATTTGCATGTTCATTGTAGATTAGTTGGAATCATTTTTTTTCTTTACATATTGATTTATTACATTTATGCATAATTGTTGTGATGCATTTGCTTGAAATATTACATGTTAGTTAGAAGCTTTTGAAAAATGCAAAATTTTCTTTTTAGGGAATAATTGAAATTTTGAAGTTTTGATTATATGAATAAAGGGTGAGAAAGCCACCCCTCGATGCTCTAATATCTTTCTTGAGAATGTGTAGGAACATGTATTACAAGGATATGTCGAGGTTATCATGTACTCTACACGTGAGCACATGTTCCCATGTAGGAGCCATATGTTACCCCCCCAAACTAGAGGTAACTAAGGAGATGATGTCTCGAGGCCCGCAAGTAGACGACATGGAGTGTTGAGAGCCAAATGACCAGCTGAGACCACATTGAGAAGACATAGGAAGTACTCTCCACCACACATCACCATGCATCGTCGATAACATAACAACATCTGCCACACCGGTCTGACCTAGAAAGGACAACAGGTCTTGCTTCATAAGGTAACAAGTCCAGTCTTGTGGTAAGTGTCACTTTAATAATTGAGGAATTTGAGCATGTTGTAAAGCATCCTTTCTTTATTATAGAATGTTTGCTTGTAAATTATACCTTTTTCCTTATTTCACCTTGGTGGTTAACATGGTTTCCTAGTAAGTGGGTCACCCATGGGAAAGGGTTGCTACTTGGGGGTCTCCTTGAAGAGTCTTCATACCATTCATGCCCATACTTACCACTTTCCACACCTCTCCCCCTTCGTTTCCTCATATTTTGGGGTTTTGGGTTCATTGACGCCAAGAAGGAATTGTACCTCATTTCATGGGAAGAAGGGGCTAAAGGCCCATAGGTTTTTTATATGGAAAAAGTCAAAATAAATAACTAATCCTTCTAGATTCTCACCCTAAGGTCTTGAGAGCAATGAGATGATTCTCCATAAAATTGAGGACCTTTGAAATAAAAATGAATAAAATTGTCCCTCTTAATGGGGGAATGCATTGTGATGTCTTTTTATTTCCAGTTCATATGACACTCAATGTATTCTAACTTAAAGTGGCATTGTGGTGATTCTTTTCTTTCCTTGAACATAGCACTCAATGTTCGAACAATAAAAAATTAAAGGCAAATAAAGGGCTTAGAAAAATGTTGCATTCCAAATGAAGGATGCAACACACCCTCCACAAAGGCATCCATAAATGAGACAGTGAGAGCCCTTTATATGTCAAGATCCTTGTGCCCAAAAGTATTATCCCAATCCAGATCATACTCACTACATGACTTAGAGAGGGTGTCCTTGGGAAACACTCCTTGACTTGGGGATTGGTCTACACAATAGAGCACCCTAACAACCCTCCCAAACTTAAAGTTGGAGAATTTAATAAGGTCTTTGAGCATTTTTTTAGTTTGAAAAGAGGGGATCTAATGCACATGTTTGGGTGGATATCTCATTAAATGTGTCTTAGTTGGCATGATACATGTGACTTGTGGGGACTTGGAGGCCATACTTGTTTGTCTTTTTAGGACCTTGCCCCGATGGAAGACATTAATGGAGGGACTAGGCCTCTTAGACCTCCATAGGGGCTTGGAGTCCATTGATTGGATGCAGTTCCCCACTCATTGGAGGCTTTGGAAGATGAACGTTTCACTTGGGAAGGTGACATTAGCACTTCAATGAGGTTTGGAACCATGAAGGAATGATGATGCCACCCTCCTATGCCAAAACATCCCTCTTGGGAAGCATGACGTCACATTTTTGATGGAATGTTTGACATGTTTGGCACATTTGGTGATGTTGTGGGATTGAAGCCCCACTCTATTGTCTTCCGATCTCACCTTTGAGCATTTTTTTAGTTTGAAAAGAGGGGATCTAATGCACATGTTTGGGTGGATATCTCATTAAATGTGTCTTAGTTGGCATGATACATGTGACTTGTGGGGACTTGGAGGCCATACTTGTTTGTCTTTTTAGGACCTTGCCCCGATGGAAGACATTAATGGAGGGACTAGGCCTCTTAGACCTCCATAGGGGCTTGGAGTCCATTGATTGGATGCAGTTCCCCACTCATTGGAGGCTTTGGAAGATGAACGTTTCACTTGGGAAGGTGACATTAGCACTTCAATGAGGTTTGGAACCATGAAGGAATGATGATGCCACCCTCCTATGCCAAAACATCCCTCTTGGGAAGCATGACGTCACATTTTTGATGGAATGTTTGACATGTTTGGCACATTTGGTGATGTTGTGGGATTGAAGCCCCACTCTATTGCTTGATTTGGGGATGATGTGGCACTCTCCTAACTTGATGTACTAGCCTTTAGAGGCTTTTCTATCATATGTGCCACTTTGGAGAGAGATTTGATGGGCCAATGTCCCATCATTTTGTTACTTTTGTTAATTCTGTAGCCTATGTGGGAAAAAAATCAAGACGTCTTGTCAATTAAGCATTGTAACTTAGGTTTTAGACCTAAAATCATGGATTTTCTGGTAAAGTGGACAAACTAGGGCTTGGTTTTTCCTCATATAAATACAAGGCAAGTCATTTGTCACAAATCATAACTCATCGCTTGATAATACTCTCTTGGACTGAAATTTCAGCCCTCTTCGAAAATTCTCTCTCTCTTATTTTTGGTCATTATGGATGATACACTTGTCTATTGATGGAATAAAGGCTAGCAATTTCTCGTGGATTCTTCTTCTTGGAAAATTGTTGGAATATCTTTGATAAGTAAGGGTTTTGCATGCTATTTCTTGGATTAGGTGAGGTATTTATGAAATTTTGTGTTTTTCTTCTTAATTTCAAGATCATATTATAAAACCCTAGGAGGAGTATAAGGTCATACACACTCCATCAAGGAAAGTTCTGCTATTTTCATTGAAAGGTCTTAAGGATTGCTACAAGGAGTAAGAGCGTTTACACCCTTGTAGCAAAACCTTACTAAGGTTTATCTTCTCTAGGGAGTAAGAGGGTTTACACCCATAGAAGATCATCTAACCCTAGTTTAACTTGTTTTTGACCAAGAAAGAGACTCCATTAACCCAATAGTTAAGGTACTAATATCATTGGAGATTGAATATTGTTTCATTGATAAACATGAAATTAAAGATATTGAATTGTTCAAGGTTGGATTTAAAGTCTAAATGTTATTGGCTATCTTTCCCTCCAAGGGAATCTTGATTTGATAAGTGATTGTGTTGTTGTAATAAACATTAAGCTACAACCATTAGGGATGCAACAAAATTATATTCTCATATTCTTTTTCTACTTCTGAAAATTACTTGTAAGTTGTGATAATTGTTTTGTTGATGATAAGATATTGATTGAGTGGTTTACTTGCTAATTTCAGTGGCTAGAACTTGTTGTTGTAGATTTTTTTTTCTACAACCATTGGGATGTCATAAATATTTGATGATAACACTGATTAATAACCCTCATTTGTCATCAAAGTTTTGGTCTAAACATTGGAACATTGTGTACTAGGTGAAATCTTTATTTTCCAATATTATATACTTTATTTTGATGATTTAAATTTGCATCTATTATAAATTCTTCATTGCTGATATATATTTACTTACTGCTACAATTTTGGGGCAATAAGGTTTCTTGTTGATTCCCCACTTGTCTTGAGGCTTATATCATCATATATGGTCTTGTTTTGGTTTGTCTAACATTGTTTTGCAGGTACACAACCTTGGAAACCATTTACCAACTCCAAAGACTATCTCCTCAAGCCTCAAGTTCATCTTAGACTGTGACCTATAGGGGTGTTCTTCTAGATCCTTGATTCATCCCTTGCAATTCCCCTAGGGTCACCCAAGATGTCTCTCTTGTGTTGGATTTTTCCTTCACTAAAACAAGGGGGATATCTATTGAGGTGATAGTGATAGGTGTCCCCAATTGTGTCACACACTTGTTTTTTGGGTTCGTTTTTTCCCAAACTACAAACTACGTGATAATAGGTTTAATGAAATGATCATTTAGAGTTCTCTGTTATATGTGGTCCATTCTTTCTTTTCCTTTTGCTGAATATTGTGTTCTACTTTGATGAATGTTGTGATGGAAATGTCATCCTATTTTAATGAATACTCTTTTGGTTTACAAATCTTGTAAGATAGTGTATATGTTTTCTTTCTATAAGATACTCGATCCCTCTCAGGTATTCTTTGTATGTGAATATTTATTTCAATAATAAGCATGGTCCTCTCTCAAGTACCACCTCTTTAAAAATGCAGGGGGATTTATCCTCGTGATGCTGAATTAAATACCATAAAACAATATTTTAGATGAACAAAAAGGTAATCTTCCCTTTAAATTATTTAATTGTGGAAAAGCAATAAATTTTGTTGATAAGTGTCCATATGTAAAAGATGGAAGTAGTGACGATGGAGAAGACCATAACATAAATAAAGAGAGAAAACATCATCAACACAAAAAGAACCACAAATAGAAAAAGCATGAAAAGAAGAACTCTTATAAGCAGAAGAAGAGTCTCTACTCAAAAGGGGTTAGTGACTAGCTTGAAGAAAGAAGTGAAAACAATTTCATTAGTGATAAAGAAGAAACTCTCTTTATGGCAATAAAAAAAAAGAATGATGAAGACAAAGGGAAAGAAACAATGGTTTCAGAAGAACAGGAATATGCTGAAACATATGGGGAAGTGGATCTTGAAGAAGAATGAGTGCCTTAAGTGAGATTAATAATATTAGGAAAAATAATTTGAAACAAAAGGAGCAACTGCAAAAATATGAAGAAGAGAATCGTGATTCAAAATCCAAAATGTTAGAAATCCTTGAAGAAACATGTTAGCACTAGGAATCACCCTCAGATTGCATAGAAGGTAATCCCAGTACCCATCAGGTTATATATAAATATAAATGAGTTTAAAAAGAGGTCAAATGGATAAGACTCAAGATAATAATGTTCTAACTCAGAAATCTGGGCTAGCATGCACAAGCAATTGGGGTATTGATCAACTTCAGTCAATGAGTGGGAGTAAAGGTGAATAGAGAGAAGACTTTGGTGAGGAAAATGTAGAGGTTTTCTATGGGCATTAGGTTTTCAAGCAACCTAAGGAGGAAAAACTCAAACACAAGATCTTCTTGAATTCAAAGTTTAATGAAATTGAAGAACATCATAACAATACTATAATCAAACATTCATCATAATATAGTTACAACAATCCATGTGAACCATTCAATCATGAATACTTCAGTATCAGAGGAAAATAAGATGGAATAAGAAAGCAAACTTATATTAATCAAGAAGTCTCAAATCAAGTACATAACTAGTTAACCGGTAGCTTCATCAAAATATTACAATAAGGGAGCCTAGCTCAACCATTTGAACCTACTAAAGCATTTGGAAAGTCTATTTATAACAAAAAGAGAAGGAAACAACTAGAGGTGCAAACTGGCCTTCTATTCGACAACACACGTATTCCAACAGAGGACGAACACCTTCAGTAACCACTCACATAATCAGATCAAATATCAACACACCAATGTTTTCACGTGGTAAAACCCCTACGGGGAAATGTCCACGGCCCCAGCCAACAGGGCCACTTGGATCAGTTTATTAATGCAAAGAAAAAGATTACAGAGAGATTTTACAAGAGAGTTTATCACAATCGATCATCGACAAATGACCCTCCATGCTCTTTAAATAGAGATCATGGATCAATCGGGTGTTAAGCCACAGATCAATGGCCATTAATATCGAGGAGAGTATGAACTGTCAGATCACTCTATGTCAGGAACATATCGTCACCATCAGATTTCCTAACTACAAATGCATACTAAAGAAACATAGTAGAAAACACACTTTTACCTAACGACAAAATAGACCAAGTAGATCTTACTAACTCCTAAGTGTCTAAATATCCTAACATCCCCCCTTAAGAAAAAATTGGGATAAGATTAAAGGATTTACAATAGTGACACAATAGGAGAATGAAGGAGGCATTAGACCCTATCCCCCCTTAATGACAACTTCCTGAACTCCTAACATAGATCGAAGTTTGGAAAACTTCACTTCTATAAGAGACTTTGTGAAAATGTCTGCAACTTGATCTTCTATAGGGAAAAAGAGAACTTCAATAACTTGATCATGAATGAGCTTTCTGATGAAGTGCATGTGTAACTCGATGTGTTTGCTACGCTGATGTTGAACTGGGTATTTTTTGAGCTTGATGGCACTCTGATTGTCACACCAAAGGCTGGTCAGATGTTGGCGCTGGAATCCAAACTTTGAAAGGAGTTGTCAAAGCCACAGGGCTTCTTGAATTGCATTTACCGTTGCTCGGTACTCTGCTTCTGCTAAAGAAAGTGCAATAGCCTGTTGTTTCTTACAAGCCCAAGTGACAGGTCCTAAACCAAGGCTGAAAACATAACCTGCAGTAGACTTCCGATCATCAGGGTCACCAACCCAATCTGAATCAATGAAACCAACCAATAAAGGAGTCCCCCCTGAACTGTAATGTATCCCGAACTGAACTGTACCACACACATAGCAAAGTATCCTTTTAGCTGATTTCCAATGGATTTCATGGGGTGTTTGCATATATCGGGAAACAAGACCAACAACAAAGGAAAGATCAGGACGGGTATGAGTCAAGTATA
>CBVK0105244471.1:0-10757 GCA_900067695.1 Picea abies | reverse complement strand
AATCAACATGTACCATAAACAAGTGCATCCAACCATGTACCAAGTATATACCAATCATGTGTAAACTACTCATAAACAATGACTCATCAATATGTACCAACATCATCAACTATACATCTCATGTATGTGCCAACTCATCAACTGCTTGTCTCAACCATGACTAGTTTTGGATTAGTCAACAACCCTAACTTGAAATAATCATAACTTTGTACCTATAATAAATAAAGATCTAAAACTGATACAAAATGTTCTTCAGTGTTTTTTATGCAATTCCTCCAAGTGGAACTACTTGGAACCTCTCATAAAAGGATTTATAGAAAAAATGGCATACCTTGTTGAATTCTGGCTTATTCTAGAGAGCGACCTTGTAGAGCGTTCCCTGCACAAAATATTTGATGAATTGATATGAAACTATTACAAAACATACTATATAATATACCATTACCAACACATTTTGTCTCATTGAATTTGGACCTGTTATGAAGAAGTTATGACTTTTTTACCCAAAACACCTGATTTTGACTAGTTTCAGGATTGGCCACAAACCCTATTTTCCATGGAGTGATACTCCCAAAATACAACGACCCACAAGCTGGATTTTTTACCACATATACTTGGATATGTTTTCTCACTTGCATAGCAATTTCAAGGTCTGAATCATTATAGAAAAAAAATT
The DNA here is from genome assembly GCA_900067695.1 of Picea abies. NCBI lineage: Eukaryota > Viridiplantae > Streptophyta > Pinopsida > Pinales > Pinaceae > Picea > Picea abies. The sequence continues at coordinate 10,081 of CBVK0105244471.1, read as the reverse complement.
TATAGCGAAAATGGTGAGATGACATGTAAATAACATACCTTAGAAAACACCATCAAAAGAATTTATCCTTCCTTGCATTTTGGCCTTCTTTTCTTCACCTTCACTCAGAATTCCAGTTTAGATATCCTTGGTTACCTCATACACATATAGATATTCAATATGCTCAAGTGTGATTCAAATTAGAGAGCCTTGCCTCTTATTTATACTCTCCAAGTAGGTTCCTTAAAAACATCTTCTAGGTCACTTGGCCCACTTTCCCTATTTTAGGGTTGGGTCCACTTCTAATTTCTCCATTAAATTTATTATTGAAATAATTTATTTTTTATTCACTTTGAATTATAATATACTCGTCACTTCACTTTATTATTTACCTTTTAAAATCTCTTAAACCACTTTGACTACTTTGACCTTTTGGGCTTCTAGATGACATATGAGGGTCCTCCAACTTCGTAAGACCATAAATCTCAAACCGTGAGGAGTTATGTGATGTTCTACATACCACCATAAATGGAATGACATGTACTATCCATATAGAATAGTATTATCTAAAAATATATCATAACTCATATTGTTACCCATCAAACAAACTTGGGTCCATTACCCAAACCTGGGGTCTTCAACTTCTCATGGCCATAACTCTCTAACCGTGAGGAATTATGTGACGTTCCACATACCACCATAAATGACATGACAGGAACTATCCATCTAGGATATTTTCCCTGACAAATTCACTTTCCTTCATCTCATTATTCCACAATTAAGCATGGGTTCTCTTACTCCACNTTCATCCATATTTACTTCTTATCAACCATGAAAAAACAATAATGAGTCATGTTTACATCAAACAATATTGGGTCCATTACCTAAACATTTGTGCTACAAGGCTTTCTTCAAGGGTTGACATCAATGACAACCAACCTTAATCAACATATCAGGTCTTCAAGCTTCATGGCATGTTGCATTCTACTATTTCTGATCACGAACCAACTTTCACCAGCAATTTTTGGCAAGAACTATTTAAGCTACAAGGCACCCAATTGCCTCTCGACACAACTTATCATCCCCAGACGGATGGTAAAACTGAAGTTGTCAACAAGTGTTTGGAAATATATTTGAGGTGTTTTGCATCATAAAATCAAAATCAATGGGCTCAATGGTTACCCCTAGTTGGTAAAACACTTCATACCATACAACTACCCGTATGACTCCTTTTGAAGCGGTATATGGACAAAATCCATTGTTAGTTCTCTCATATTTACTAGGTGTCTCGAAGGTCTAGGTGGTTGACCAAACGCTTATAGTTGAAGAGGCTATTCTCCGTACCGTCAAAGAGAATTTGATCATGGCCCAGAATCACATGAAGCAATAATCAAATCAAGGTCACTCTGGACGTCATTTTGTAGAAGGGGATCAGGTGTTTCTTCGAATGCAACCTTACAAGAAAACTTCCGTCAAGGCCAACCATTGTCAGAAGCTAGCGCCCAAATTTTATGGTCCTTATATAGTTCTCAAGTGTGTGGGACAAGTGGTCTATCAGTTAGCTTTGCCTAGTCATTCTAAGCTACATCATGTTTTTCATGTTTCATGCTTAAAGAAGGTGCTTGGAACTAAGTGCCAAACTGAAACCAACCTTCCCGAGTTGGATGAAGAAGGCTCCATTTGGCTACAACCACAAGAAGTTTTGGACCAGCGTGAGTGTCACCTGCGTCAGCGAATCATCAAGGAAGTGTTAGTCCAGTGGAAAGACACAACTCTAGAAGACGCCACTTGGGAACCAACTACCATTCTGCAACAATTTCCACATCTCAAGCCTTGAGGACAAGGTTGTTTTTAAGGGGGAGGACTTTAGAGACCTAACCCCTCACATAGGTAGAACAATGTATTGCGATGTAATAAAGGTCAATATTAATAAGGCCTTGCAATAAAGTAGAATAAGTCGAATGTAAGAAAACCTAATAGAAGCTTCCTCTTCTAGAAGGATCTTCCTCTAGATGGTTCTATTGATAGACATATTTAGTATAAATAAGAGTCGAAGGTATGAGAACCCTATCTTGGATATTATTGTAATAGAGTTGTGCTCAACTGGAGGTTTCCCCCTCGAAGAGGCCCGTGAACATTGCTCTCAGAATCAAAGTGCTCTTTCTGGTGTTATTTTGATATCATTTTAGTGTTATTGTGGTGTTGTTCTAGTTATATTGTTGTTTATCGGACATTTCTAGAATTTTATTTATGTTATGCATACTTTTTATATATGGAATATTACTCTTTCCCTCCTAGTGCCAAAAGGGAATTTCTCTCAATTCGTCTTACCATGTAATCAATTTTCACATAAATCAAAATTTGATGCACATCTAGACAGACCTTCAACCATACCTTTACCTTGTAATAATTGAATATTATTTTCTATGATGTGTCCCAATCTTCAATGCCAAATAATTGTGTTATCTCCAGAGTGAGTAGGGGCTTTGAATTCTTTATTTTTTTCTTCAAGAACAATAATACTATTACACCCATCAATGATGGTGATTCCCAATAGATTAAATAGAGTTCTACATCGAACTCCCCTTTTCAACACCATTTCCCCTCGAACCATTTTGACTCTATCCTTTTCAAATATAACATGTACACTTGCATCAACCATCTTACCCACATATATTGGATTCCTATCTAGATCTGGAATCTGTAAAACCTCGAGAAGAGTTCTAACCCTTTCTTCTTTCAATTGAAACTTGATTCTTCCATGTTCTATTATCTTGGTTGTCCAATAATCTCATAGGAATACATCACCATAACACCTTTCATACTCACATAACAACTCCCTATGAGGAATCATATGAAAAAAGGAATCTGATTCAATGAATCATACCTCACTTTTTGACTGTGTACTTGTAGAAGCCAAATACACATCCCCTCCTTCTTCCGAGGATGGATTCCCTTCCATAGAATAAGTATCATATATCCCTTTACCTCTCTCAACACTTATTGATTTGTAGTGGTTCTTAGAATGCCCTATTTTATCACATTACCAACATACTTTCCTTAAAGAATCCCCTGGAGATTTAGATATTCCTCTAAATGTAGATCTCCCACCTATAAACGTATTTCTTCTTTCTTTGGAATGAAATCTTACCATTAGGGAACATATGCTATGCTCTCCCATTGATTTTCTTCTCATTTCCTTTGATAACAAGGATGCAACTACATCCTCAAACTTTAATGAATAATAATGATTGGTACTACTTATTGCTACAACCAAATTATCCCGAGAGTATGGTGGAGAACATAACAAGGTAATATGCTTATCTTCTTCCTCCAACTTGATAAAAATATAAATAAGTTGACATAACAGAGTATTGAAAGCATTCATATGCTCTATCACAGATTTGCCATATTCTATCCTAATATGAAACAAATTCTTTCACATAAGCAACTTATTTACCAGGGACTTTGATTGATACAAGTTCCCTAAATTGTCCCACATCTTCTTTGCAATGTCTTCTCTAGAGACATTTAGCAATACTAAATTTGAGAGACAAAGGTGAATAATTCTCCTCACATTTCTTTCTAACTTTTCCCAATCTTCTAATTTTGACATAGTAAGAGGATTTGTACATGGGTCTATAGCCACCCACTATTCCTTATCTACTAGAAGATCCTCCATCTTGAGCTTCCAAAGCTCAAAATTTTGTCCATTGAACGTTTCAATCTCCACTTTAAAACTGCTCTACATTCTTTCAACATAAGAATTACCATTGTAGCACTCCCACTGAACATGTTTATCACAAGTCTATCACAAACCCAAAACAAGCCAAACCATTAGAAACAAAGGTGTCCCCCTGAAGCCAAAATATTGCTCTGATACAAAATTTTAGTTTTAAACATGTTAAGTAAATAATGCATATATATACTGCAATAAACATAAAGTAAATAATGGCATTAATACACAGTACTCTGAAACCCAATCGGGAAAAATAACATTCTAAAATATTCTCCACCCCTTATCATTATTATATTTTCATCCATGTACAATAAAATATATAGAGAGATTTTCCCCGACCTCCAATACCCCAATTCCTAAATTGGAATTAGATTATAATGGAGGAAAACCATTTTCCAATAAAGAAAACCATTATCCAAAAAAGCATCGAGCAAAAAACCAATGGCTGAAAAATATATGTTGGTCAGTTTTCATAGGTTGTTGCATAGGTTTTTTCATTAATGTCAAACTTTTCGCTAAGAGTTCCTTCAGAATTTGGGAATTCAGAAATTGCAAGTTGAGAGATTCGGGAATTCAGAGATTACAAGTTGAGAGAACGGAGTCATGCTTCTCGATATACTGAAATGCGAATTCGCAATTCAATCCAAATTGTTGGATCATGGAGGGTCAAGGACTGTCGATCCAAATATAAGCAGAAATCGGATATCGGGAAATGAAGAAAGGAGGAGCTCCAACCTTTGACATCACGATACGTAAAATTGCGAAATGCAAAGTCCCGAAAGGCTGTGAGTCATCGATCGGAGCCAAAGTTACGATGAGATCAGGACCGTCAATCCAAATATAACCAGAAATTAGATATTGGGAAACAAAGAAAGGAGGAGCTCCAACCTTTGACATCGCGATACACGAAATCACAAAATGCAAAGTCCCAAAAGGTTGTGATCCGTCGATCAGAGCGCAAAGTTTCGATAAAATCAGGATCGTCTGATCACGAAATATTGAAAGGGACACACGTCACATGATCTACAGTTTCAAGAGTTTTTGTTGGAGGTCATGAAGACCCAATGGCCAAAGTACCGAAACCCCAACAACCATCCATCTCGATGAATGATTAAGTCATGTCCATTGGATTAATCATTGGAGGGGTAATATAAGAGTCGTATATGACCGTTGATCTGTCCCCGAGAAGTTAACGAGAACCGTCCAATCTATATCCACCAAATCAATTGTGAAGCTGTTAGATCATTTTGGGGATCACGATTTGGAGTGTCGAAACACTGCATCACTGAAATGCCGAAATGCGAAATGCTGAAATGTCGAAATGCATAGTACAGGTGATAAGAGGTCATCATTTTTCTTGACTGGAAAGTCAATAGAGGAGTGCTCTATCTTCTGAAATCACAATAAGATGATGACTGTTGGATGTGAAGGACACGTGGCTAGCGATTATCATTTCCTTGACTGACAGTCAAAGGAAGAAAATTCCCCAACCTTCTAACTCCTGAAGTGTGAAACGCGAAAACACCTTTTTGGCGTAGGTTGTGGTTACTGTCGGTGGTAGTATGAGAGGGAGGAGCTAGCATGAAGCTAATCCCCATTTCAGGGATTGCAACATGAAGAGGCGAGATGTCTTCACCTCAGGATTGTCGATATGTGAATCGCGAAAGCACCTTTTTGCTTAAGCCCGTGGTCAAATCCAATGGGCATATGGTTTAGCACAAATTTCTTGCCAAAGCACTTGAGGCTTGTTTCTGTTGAAAAGTCAAAACTCAACATATTATCATTGAACAACGTTGATTAAATGATGAAACAGACCAAGCGGTTGTTGTTCTTCTTGATGCCTTAGCCAATAATAATTTCTATAAGGTAGTTGTTCAGTTATTGTAACTAATTCTTCGAAGCATGAGGATTCTAATGTACACTCTTATTGTCAAAGAAATGGTGTGAGAGATTGTGGGTGACGAGTGGGGAATAATGGTGGAGCCGAAGCTCTGAAATAGTGAGAAGAAATGATGAAAACAGAGCAATGATTAAGGAGAGAATATATATGCACAGATTGATAAATTTATGAGGTTTGGTCAAGGATGGATTATGATATGAATATATAAACAGAGATGACTTAAATGTATAATATTTGATAGAGAAGATAGAGAGTTGGTTTGCAGTTTCTTAGTGACAGAGAAGGATTCCAGGGTGGTAGGGAGGAGCAATGGGAGACTATAAAAGTCTCTTGTATAAGTTGGTGCTTGTACATCTGGGAGTTGTAGCTTCCATTCAGTAGGTGCTGAAGAAATAGAGGTAGCAACCTCATCTGGGTTGTATCTCAGATAAAAATAAGAATGTAAAGAGGAGTTGGAGCTTTCCTTTCATTCATAAGAAAAAGAGGTTTTTCCCTTTTGGGTTTCTTCATAAAAAATCACTGTGTCACTGTTTCATTTATGTGATTGTATATTTATTGGTTAAATGTATTACTGCAAGTTAAATGTTAAAGGCATGATTTATTGATTAATAAGTAATCTTCTTATAAAATGAAAGAAATTTTATATAACTGATTCACCACCCCCCTCTTGGTTGACTTATCCTGTTCAGCAATTGGTATTAGAGAAGGTTACTTCAAGATATCAGTTTAACCACTGGATTTTTTTGATCATTCATAATGGATAAGAAGTTAGAATTTACAAAACATGGATTGCCTTTATTTGATGGTCATAATTATGCTTTTTGGAGTATCAGGATGAAGTTATTTTTACAAACTCAAGGAGTAGATATCTGGCAGGCTGTACTAAATGAATATAAAGTCCTAGCAACCATTCCAATAGATGCTACAGGTAAGAGACTCTATGAGAGTAATTCCAAAGCTATGTATGCAATACTAGGAGGTCTAGCAGAGTCAAAATTTGTTAAAGTTATGCATTGTGCATCAACAAAATAAATATGGGATAAATTGAAAAATGTATATGAAGGAGACACTAAGGTAAAGAGTGCTAAGCTACAATCATATAGAAGTCATTTTGAAAGCCTGAAAATGGAAGAATCTAAATATATAACTACCTACTTTCTTCGTATTGATGAAGTTGTTAATACCATGAGAGGTCTAGGAGAAATAGTTGATAATAATATTATTGTGAAAAAGGTACTTATATCACTTGCTGCAAGATTTGATTCAAAAATATCTGCATTAGAAGAAAGAACATATCTTGATACTTTAGAAATGGATGAATTACATGGAATACTAACATCATATGAGATGAGAACCTCTGGTGAGAATTCTTTCAGGAAAGAAGCAACTTTCAAGGTAGCAAAGAAAGATAAGAAAAAGGTTGAAGCAGAAATCAACAGTCACGAGCAGTCAGAAGGTGATGTGGAAGAAGCAATTTTTGTTAAAAATTTGAAAAGAGGTACTGACAAGTATAAAGGTAAGCTTCATTTGAAATGATTTGGTTTTGGTAGAATAGGACATTTTGAATCTAAGTGTCCTTACAATAAGCATACTGATAATGAAGAAGACAGTGATAGAAAACCTAAGGAATTCAAGAATAGACATAAGAAGTTTTTTCAAAGAAAAACTTACAAAAAGAAAAGCCAGTGTACAAAAGAGGACAATGATATTTTAGAATCTGGTGAGAGTGATGACAACTCAGATGTACAACTTTTTATGTCTATGGAAAAATAGGATGATCAGTATCGTGAAGAAGAAGAAGGTGAAGTTAATCTAGAAGATGAACTGGTAAGTGCTTTAAGTGAATTAAGAAAAGTGAGAAGGGAATGCAAACATTTTAAAAGAGAAATTGAGAATCTAGAATTTGAATTACAGAAATCAAATGGTTTGATTGAGAGCACTGAAATCATGGTAGTTGACTTAAAACTTAAAATAGAAGAGGCTAGAGTGACTAAAGAAGCTCTAACTAAAATGCTTGCAGAAAAGGATAAGGAAAATGAAGGTTTAAAAATTGAAGTTGTCTTATTAAGAAAGAAAGTACAAGAAAATAACATGAATCATAGTTCTCAAGTGTTAGATCAAATTATTAGTAGTCAAAGATCAACATATGATAAGACTGGAATTGGTTATAAATCCGCAGTAACTAATGGATGTTCTAGTTCAAGTGTTGAGAAAGAAGGTATAGAGGATAATCATGAGAAAATTACTAGCAAGAAGATGGAATCAGAAAGGCAAGAAGAAAATCAGGGTTCAACAGTGCATAGAAGAAGTTATGGAAGACAACAAAACATGTTTGAAGGCCATTGTTTCTTTGGTTATAATTATGGACATAAGGCTGCATTTTGTAATAGTTTTTCAAGAAAGATAAATGCACATAACAGTCATGAAAGGTCTAATTTTGAATATGGAAGAGGACATGGTAAAACTAGTCAAAACGATATAAACTACTCTTACAACATATTTGACACCTTAAGATATGAGAATAAATGTTACAGGTGTAACAACTTTGGGCATGTGTCAAGAAATTGTCCTATGATTTTTCAGAAATTTAATGAACCCACTTACATAGATCTGAAAACCAAATATTGGAAAAAGAAAAGTGAAAATCTGAACATTGAAAAATGCACTATAGCTCTACAAGAAGACCATAAAGTAAAATGGGTTGTGGATAGTGGATGTTCAAAGCATATGACAGGTATAAAAAACTCTTTGTTGAACTAGATGAAGGAAAAGAAGGTACAATCACCTTTGAAAATGATCAATCAACTAGGATAATTGGAAGAGGAACTGTATGTCTAAACAACAAGAAAATCATGGTTGGAAATGTCTTATTGGTTGAGGAAATGCAACATAGCTTATTGAGTGTAATTCAAACTATGATAAAGGTCTCTTTATGATTTTTTATTCAAAAGGATGTCAAATCAGGGATATAAAATCAAATAAACTAGTTGGAACAACCACAAGAACTTCAAGCAACATTTACATACTAGATGAAGAAAAAGAAAAATGTTATCTTGGGAGTGAATATGAAAGTTGGTTGTGGCACAAAAGACTTGGACACATTAACTTTGAAAATATGATTCAGTTGAATAAAAAAGAAGCAATAAGATATTTACCTGTCATAAAAAATATTTCAAGTTTTGTCTGCAAGAAATGTCAACATGGTAAGCAAACTAGAGTTAAATTCAAAACCAAAGAACATTCAACAACTAAACCATTGGAAATAGTACACGCTGATGTCTGTGCACCTATGAGAACAACAGGGTTAAAAGGAGAAAGACATTTTCTACTATTTGTGGATGAATTTACTAGAATGACATGGATGTTTTTATTGAAAAAGAAATCTGAAACTTTTAGTTGTTTTCAAACCTTCAAGGAGTCAACTGAAAATGAATGTGACATGAAAATTAAATGTTTAAGATCAGATAATGGAGGGGAATTTGTGTCTAAATAATTCAACAGATACTGTGATGAAAATAGGATAAGAAGACATTTTTATGTTACTGAAACACCTCAACAAAATGGAGTGGTTGAAAGAAAAAATAGGACTGTTATGGAGATGGATAGAACTATGTTCAATGAATCTAAACTAAGTAATATACTATGGCCTCAAGATGTTCATACTACTGTTCAAATTTTCAATAGAAGCTTGCTGAGAAACAATCATTTTAAGACACCCTATCAGTTATGGAAAGGCAAACCAGCTAGTGTTAAACATTTCAGAATATTTGGCAGTAAATGTTATATCAAAAGAGTTGACAAGCATTTGGGTAAGTTGGAATCTAGAATAGATGAAGGTATTTTAGTTGGGTATTTTTGTTCAAGGAAAGCTTATAAATGTTACAACTTCAGATTGAACAAAATAGTTGAAGCCATAGATGTGAAATTTGATGAGTTCTCATTTTTGAAGTCTAAATCTAAACAAAAGAATCATCAAATATATGAGATAGATGACAAGCATAAAATGAATGATGAGGTAAGTGAAACAGAAGAAACTAAGGTTGCTGAAAGTGAACAATTAATTCCTACTTTGACATAGGGCATAAATCCATTCAAAAGCATGACTCCATCAAAGACTCCAAGTAAGAGAATATAAAAAAATCACCCTGAAGAACAGATAATTGGTGACATAAATGCAGGTGTTGGAACAAGAACCAGAAGGAAAGAATCCACCTCAACTCATGAACATGTATCTTTACTTTATCTGATTGAACCCAAAAATATTGAAGAAGCAATTAAAGATGAGTACTGGATGAAAGCAATGAATGAAGAACTTAATCAAATAGAAAAGAATAAGACATGGGAATTGGTTCCTAGACCTTTGAATAAGAATGTCATAGGGGCTAAATGGGTTTTCATAAATAAGATGGATGAAGTACGTAAAATAACTAGAAACAAGGCTAGATTGGTTTGTAAAGGGTATG